>JAAGNO010002141.1:17604-55147 GCA_033439905.1 Ceryle rudis
AAAGAATAAAAATCTGGTAATACTAGTAGCTATGTCTTCACATCTGACAGCAGAAGTCCAATCAAATTCTTTGAATTTAAAGAGAGGGTAGAGATTGTCTAGAGTAAAATAATCACTAAGTCAAGAACAAGGTTATTGTTAATATATTTTAAAGGATTTTCTTTGCTCTTTTGCACACTCTTGTATATATGCTAATGATTAACATTCAAAAACTGCTCTAGTTATAAGACATTTCATATTAAAAACATTTTGATTGTAAAATATATGAGGAAACACGCCAAGAAATTGCTCCTTAATTATTTCAAGCATTTAAAAACATTCAGTCCTTTGGTTTTTTACTATTTAAAAGACATCAAGAGCAGAAACCCCGGAAGTAGATGAGATGAAAACAAATTTGTAACTGTGGATGCTGATTCATTATGGTATTTTTGGAGATAAGCACTAATTGTAGTGTAGAGAATGGATGCTGTCATCTGCATTTATTTTCAGGAGATAACACTTAAAAATATCTAGGAGTTTTTTTCAATCTCCGGAATCTTCATTGCACAGATCTTTCTTATAAATCAAAAGCTGTATTCAGGAATAATAGCTCATCTGCCTAATTTTTTGTGTCAAACAGGGATCTTCTGCATAATATTTATATATATACTTAATGAAATTATTAACATTGTATGGTAAAAACTTTGTTCAAGAAATTCTTTGGTCAAACTGGAATCTCCCTTTAAGGCAAAGCATTTTGTTCCCACATGACATACTTGCTTGGATGAGCAACTTCATTTTCTTTGTGCTGTTTAAGTTATACCATCCTTGTCAGTGCTCTATGTGAGTGTACACAAAGCAATCAAAAGAAATATTCACATTGATTACACTGGCCTTTGGATCATAAATGATCAAGTCAGTGAAAGTTTTGATAACACCTCTGAGTAGGTGTTACATGGCCTTTAGAGTTAACATTGACCTATACACACACACATATATATGTATATGTATGTATATATATATACACATATATAGATGATTCAGAATGCACAGGCTTAGCTGTGCATTTTGGCCTCCTTACTTATCAAAAAGCTTAGCAGTTGGAATTGTAGTTCAAACAAAGGTATGGTTATTTTAAAGCCATCTAATTTTTCACCCTTTTTACAAATTACTGCCACTTGGTTTCTTAGCTGCCATCTAACATAATTAAACATTCAAAATGAAGAAGACACAGATTGCTGCCTTGCAGAATATTTGTTGGTTCGGAACAAGTTGCCACTTAGCATGAAATGCAACAAAAAGGTTATGAGCAACCACTGCTGTTTGCATTATTTTATTGTTACTATCTCATATCAGCTTGATGTGAATACCATTTCTAAACGCAAGCATGCATTTTTTGCAAAAAGTGGTTTCTTAAAAGACCAGCAGAAATTTTCAACCCATTGTAAGATATTGATGTGGTAATGAGCACTTACTGTGCCACGCAATGTGTTTGAGTGGTTCAGATGTTCTGCTGGGAATTAGTGGAGTAGCAAAATGCTGCCTGTGGTGAGACACAAAAACTCCCTCAAGCATGAAAGTGTAGGTTTATTTTGGTGGATTTCTAAAAATTATTTTGAAGGAGTGTATGTTTTTTTGGCTTGTAAAAGTATTTTATTGGTTCCGGAAAGCAGTAGCACTTAGTCCTGTAGTTTTATTTGAAGTATTTTTCCTACTTTGAAGTCACTGCATACAAATAAGATCTCCCAGTACCTAAGGATTGTTATCTGTATTCACAATTACATGTACTTGATCCGGTGTCAAATGTATTTTTTTCCCTGTTTTACTCTTGTTATCACTGAGAAGCCTATGCAAGAGAGGGAAGAGGAAATATTTCCTTTCCTGTGCATAATCAGAGAGATTGTTTATTAAATTCCAATCATAGAACAAATTGGTTACAGCAGTGAAAAACCCATTGAGGGCAGTGAAGTTGCATGGGGAGAGATAATGTGGCCTGAAGGACTTTCATGACTGATGCTTATGAGAGAGAAGTGAAAGACACTAGGTTAAAATCCGTTTTCTTATGCATTGGCTATATTAACTTCAAGCATCCTTTAGAGACAGTATGTATAGAAGCTTAGACTGGAATTTTTAGGACACTACAATGTTATATTGCAGTGCTCATGTTTAAAAGCAGAACAATACTTTAATACAGAAATAAAGATTGCTTTTAAGTAGTTAAAATTGTCAGATAAAAAAGCTTAGTAAGTACTTTGAAGGAATAATTTAGCCTGTTCATGCATCCTTTTCTAGAATGAGTGCCTATAAACAAATCAAGATTGATTACAACAAGCAAGTTTTTGCAATGGTGATTTTCATTTCTTCAAATAATTTTGTGTTAGTATCATTTACCTGCGGATCATTTATTACCAAGTCCATCCCAGGATCCAATACTTAGTTTTCAAACTTAGAAATGGATTGGTCAGCAGTGGCTGATCACAGGGGATTCACAGTATTGTCTGCTCCTTGCAGTGGCAGCAAAATACATGGAGGGGAGTGTTATGCCTTTATGAAAGGTAAGACAAGTAAGATAGAAATAATCTCAAAATGCACACTATGTTTACTATTAATATTATAAGCCTTATGGGCATATTATAACTTTTTCATGGCATAAATTGCCAAATTTTTAAAGACGTTTTAGTTATTTGTTTGCAAGGAGGAAGATGACCTGCTAGATTAGATCTATTCTCCCTCTTTCTTCTGCTTTTGCTCAGTGTCTGGCTATTTTGATGTTTCCTCTTCTGCGTGAGACTCCCTCATAACCAGATAGACATGCAATTTGTCACAGTATTTTGCTTGAGTGCTACTGTGGGCCAGTTTACAAATATTAAAGCTTTTAGAACCCATCCTAGTATTAAAACAATAATGAATCATGGAGAATTACAACAGATTTTATTCAGACTTATTTGAGTTTCAGGAGCCATGCAATCAAACCAAACATATTACTTTTTCTTCTCTCTGCTCATTTGAATCTAGCCGGGCCAATCTGATTAAATCTAAAGGGTTTCCTGCTGTCTTCTAGCGGGAGTCTTTATAATATCTGTCATTCAGAAATGCAATTTATTTGTTCATTTGTTTTCATTGTGAGTACAAATTATTTTATTTCCCACTTTTACTTGTGTTGGCATTTGCCTCCGTTTTCCAGATCTAGGGTTTCTTTTGTTGATTTTTACAATATTTGCAATCCTAGATTGCACACACACACGCACAAAATTTGGCATTCTCCTGATGTTACAAAGCACAGTGAGGAAATGAAAGCATTAAAATATGAAGGCAATCATCAGGTCATTTAGTCAGTGTCAGCCTTGGCAAGCTGGAGGGAAGGATAATTTGGCAAGAGCTTATACTTAGAAATAACTAATGTCGGTTTTATTTTGATACCTGGGCCATCATTTTCTGATAATTTTGTTTTGAATAAAATTTAAGAGCAGAGTACTTCATTTATGCTCGAAAATTCTACGTGTCAATTGCACATTGATCAAATTACTCAGTATGTACTGTGTGAAATACCAATAAGAAAGCACTTGAAAACAGGTAATCCCTTCCCTCTAGAGTATTAACCACACCAGTCAGCTTGGTGTCATCTGCACACTTGCTGAGGGTGCACTCAGTCCCACTGTCCATGTCACCAACAAAGATTTTAAATAATACTGCTCACAGCACAGAGCCTTGAGGGTCATCACCCATCACTGTTCTCTGCTTGGATATGGAGCTACACTTTCTGAGTGCAGCCATCCAAGTCAATTCCTTATCCATCAAACTCACCCCTCAAATCCACGTCTCTCCATTTTAGAGACAAGGATATTGTGTGGGACAGTATCAGATGCCTTCCACAAGTCCAGGTAGATGACACCAGTTGCTCTTCCTTTATCCACTAATGTTTTAACCCCGTCGTAGAAAGCCACCAGATTCGTCAGGCATAATTTGCCCTTATTGAAGACATGTTGTCTGTCCAACACAGTCCTAGCTGTGGTTCAGAGAAGTCCAGGTGCACTGACTTCATCGTGCCAGCAGCATCAGCATCTTACCTGGCGTGAAGAAGCCTCAAGAACCCTGACAGAATCAGTAACTTTTTCCATGTATTGGGATTACCATTCATGATCAGTTATACTATGACTCTCCTTTACACTGTCATTAGACCTTGTCAGAAGCACTGACATGTGAGCCTGTGCACAAAGACCCAATCTCTTCTCCAACTTCTGACATGTCATGGCATTTTGACATTTTCTTCTGCTTCTATAAGGAAAGAGATGCAGCCTGAAAATTACACTGGCAACTTATTGTCCATAATGTCCAGGTTGGTAGTTGTGTCCATTACACTTCAAACTTCTGAGGCAGGAGATATATGAGGAAGACCCTGTTCCCTGTGTCACTGCCCTGAGAAGTATTACCCTCATCAGTGGGACACTGTGAAGTTAGAGCCTGCTCAGACAGTTACTTTCCACTGTGTTCACTGCGAACACATACTCTGCAGAAGATTCGTCCTCTGACTTTTGCAGCACTGTTTCCATGACTTAGGAAGCTAAGTGCTCAGACCTTCATGCATCCTCTTGAAGAATGCATAAAACTCAATGTTCCCATAACCAGACAGTAACACTACCAGATATCTGACTATCTTTCCTAAGTCTGTAAGGCCACAATGAAATCTACTAACATTCACTGGTAATTACCTGTCTCCTGCCTGTTCACTATGAAGACAATAGACTGAAAATTCTCAGGAGGTCATATTTCCTATATCATTATCACCTACCTTAATAATCACTGCATCTTCTGAACATGATCTTAAGCATCTCTCCAATGTCACTTTTAAAACTGCCATGTGCTTTCTCTTCTTTAATAACAGAAATTACAGCCTCCTTTGTCACTCTCCTCCTCCAATAAGTGCTTTACAGTGACTCTATCTGAGATCAAGGTAACTTCTCTGGCTTTTTCACAGGTGTTACATGATGCATCAGGTACGGCTTGAAAGGGCATGGCCTCTGCAACTTTAACAAGATCTTCCAGTCTTCTTATCTCCAGAAGGAGGCAAGATCCCTGACTTGAAGATGTGCCCTTTGATGGCATTATTTATTGTAGTTTAAACTCAGCAAGTTCCTAAATAATGTGTTTTAACACAGACTGACTCTGGTTGCTTTAGGGATGAATCCAAATAGCATAGCTCTTAGAAACTGCTTAGACTTCCTGACCACTCCAGAGGTTGCTATGGATTTCAACTTCAAAACATTTTCTCCAGAAAATGTTTCCCTACCTTGGACATCATCTTCCTGCTTGTACTCATACAGGTGCACCCAAAAGCAACATTCTAAGCATTTTGTGTTACCTGCTCTTTTTCACTACATACCGTCTCCTTTCCCTTTGAGAATAAGTTGACTTCACTCTTAAAACATAGTCTATGTATAAGTGACTGAGCTCTAATCATGGTAGTCAAGGCTGCAAATGTAGCTTGCCTCTCTGCTCCCCATCAACAGGCTAGATGAGTATCTCATTCTTGGCCCAGTTAATTAATTTCTGCTCACTTGTCTGTAATGAAGATTGTTTATATGCAGCTTTTCTCACATCCCTGAAAAGGCTTGGTGAGTGCCCAGTTCCTCATTTACACTTCAACTTATTATTCAAGATGGATTTGGATGCTATAAATAAGGATGTCTTACCTGATAAGATGTCTTCCCATGCTAAGAAACTGGACTTAATGGCTGTTCTACTTACACCAACGTTCTTTCAGGAGAGGGTGACCCTCCAAGTGCAGCTTAAGCTTCTCACTCATACTGCAGCCAAGACCCACCTTAATGAGGAAACCAGCTTGACTGTTTTTAGGCTGGTTGTTGTGTTTTTTTTTTTTCCCTAAGGTGCCTACTTCTGTGGATGAAGCTTTTTTTTCACTGCCAATGTCAAGAGGAATCTTTATTTTTATACTGACAACACCAAATCCTGGTGACTGTTACTAAGTCTGATATCTTAGTTCTCTCAATGTGCTGCCTGTCCAAGTGAATATAGCCAGCTTTCATGCAGCTGCTGAAGTGAAAACAGACAGCAGTGCATGCTTTCCCCTAAACCTCATGCAGAAAAAATGGAATTGCTGAGAAATGTGTCTTTCCCTGACAGCTGCCACACTGATATCGAGAGCTTTTTGGCAAACCTGTGCCTGAAACACACTGTACAGTTTAAGCACAGTAACGTTTACTAAAGTGGTCCTGCACTAGCTGTTTTCATTAACATCTCCAAGACCCACATCCTGGTAAATATAAATAGGTACTAATTATTGGCTGGAATTCCCTTCCATGCAAATGTACATGGAGCTACCTCTCAAAGATGGAAAGAGAAGTTACCAGCAACTGGCTTCTTCCAGAAGTGTCATGCACATGCACATTTACTTCCCACCCTCCTTCCCCCTTCTCTTTGAATCCTTCCAGACACCTGGTGGAATTGGGACTGTGAAGCTGAGAGACAGCTGAAAAGGCCATTTGGCTCTTTCCAGAGCTGTCTGTGACAGCCGTAAGGGGAAAGTTATCTTGTCTTCTTCATAGGATATACTCTTTGAATTCACACATGGAGTGTGCATATCAAAAACCTTGTTGCTGATATTTTATTTTTTTTTATTTAACAGTGAAAATAGTGTTCAAGTGGAAGTCAGTTCTACTCTCTTTCTTTTTAACTGACTCTCCCTTGATTCTGTATAATTTGTATACTGCAGTTCTCATTATGTCTGTGTCAAAGACTTGGGGGTGGTGTGGTGGTGAGGAGTGTTATATAAAATCCCACAGAAACTTGCAAAAGCAGTGTGGTCTCAGTTACGAAGAAAACAACTGTTAATATATTTCGGTAAGTGTATTTCAAATGGGAATACTATAAAAACTGCATAAATTACTTGCTTGATATAGCATTTTCAGGACCATGTTATTAAAAAAGGTGAGATATGGCATTCTGCTGTATCCTTCACATCATTTAAATGGTTCTATATTTGTCAATGCAGTTGTCGATAAAATTTCATTGCAGCATTTCTTTTTATCACTCACGAGTTTATTGAGCTACTTGAGGGTTTTTTTTTTCTTTTTTTTTTGTAAATCAAGGACTATAATGAAACTGTTTTATAATAATATAAAATGGGGCTATCCTGTAGATTCCTCCTTAGAACAGCTCTTCCAGAACCAAGCTTACTCCCTGCTTCCACTGAACTGGGTAACTGCATCTGCTTAGGTTTGAAATAGGGAATTACACAGCAGAACAGAAGTACTCCTGCAAAGCTTTATAAAACATAGCACCAAAACAATGATACCAGGCTGAATGCCTATTTCATTTATTTTATAGTGCTGGGTGTTTCTTAGCAGTGATAGGAAATATATAATTAATTTTAAATGAGTGCAGGTAGAAATAATGCTGAGTTGTTGGTGCTTACTCTGCAGATGTATCTTTTGTGTTGAATTAGGTGGAAACAGCAACTGATTCAGATACTGAAAGCAGAGGCCTACGGGAATACCACTCTGTTGGAGTACAAGTGGAAGATGAAAAACGGTAATTCAAGCACATACAAAAATCTGTGGTCTTTCATAACTCAACAAACATTTGTAAACAGAGTTAATAACAAACATCTGGCAAGTGCTGCCCCTAAATAATTTACAAAGCCAAATCTCTTATATGCATGCTGGTGATTTGGTGACATTTGTAGAGATTACTTAGCAGTTGCTTAATATTTATCTTCCCAGTTTTTAATTGGAGGGAAGGAAGTGAAAGTTTTAAATTAAAGTAGTGGATTAATATAATTTCATTACTAGCAAAACAAATACAAAGAGCTGTACAGTGGAATGCTCTTCCTTCTATTGGACCCCTCATGATGATCCAGGCTTTTCCAGTCCACAAAGTGAGATATAATGTTTAGGATGTAACCCATGGTACCTTCATCCTAAACTAGAATCAACTTTTACACTTGTTCAGTCCTTATCTAGCTTTGTACATCTGCTGACCAATGTACTAACCTGCAGGTTATCTATCCCTGGCAGGCACTGCCTCTTAAGTACTGGACTAGGACCATTATCTCAATTCACAGCAGCTGTCAGACACTATCTGGCTGTTAAGTGCCTTTTATCATCATTAACTAGAAGTAACTTGAAACAATAGGCTCGGATATTAAAAGAGTTCACAAATAATCTTTGCTTCTTTATGTAACTTTTTAGCATAAAGCTTTTCTAAAATGTCATTATTTGGTGACATATAGCAATAGAAAACTATCATTTAACAGCCATCCTCTCAGGCAAGTAAAAAATACCAGTCTTAAACCTACTGCTACTATTTGTCTTTTATTAAAGTATTCTCAGCAGTCTTAACTTAGCAGATTTTCAGATTTTATCTAATTAAAATTCTTAATATTTGATTTTTGTTTTATACATGTACTTTACAGACTTCTATCAGGAGATGTAACCCTGAAATTCTGCTAGTTATTTCCAGTTCATTTAGTAATAATACATGGTATTTTGTAGTACGAGAATAAATCAGTAATTGCTTCCGGAGATAATTTAAATTATTTTCTTTTGTATCTTTGCTCAGATCAATGATGCCACTATGCATTTTGGTTTTCCTCTCTGTTGTTACTCACTGTCTTATTTTAGTGAGATATGCACAAAGAAAAACATTTCACTTAAAGTCCAAGGAGAAAACCAGAATCCATTCTCGAAACATTATACTGTGCCTCTGTATAATCACATATGTATTTATATGTCTTAATCTCTTTTCTTTCTTCCCTCTTCCACAAGACATGGACGATTCAAGCGCTCAAACAGTGTAACAGCAGCTGTCCAGGCTGACCTGGAACTGGAGGGCTTTCCAGGACACATTACCATGGAGGACAAGGGACTTCAGTTTGGCTCGTCGTTCCAGCAGCACTCAGAGCCCAGCACACCCACCCAATACAGCGCAGTGAGAACTGTACGGACACAGGGACTGTTCAGTTACAGAGAAGACTATAGGACCCCAGTTGACACCTCAAATCTGCCACCACCGGAACCCTGGCTAGAGCCAGCCATTGAGACAGTAGAGACTGGTCGAATGTCTCCTTGTCGACGGGACGGATCTTGGTTTATGAAGTTGTTACATACTGAAACTAAGAGAATGGAAGGATGGTGTAAAGAAATGGAAAGAGAAGCAGAAGAAAATGATCTTTCTGAAGAAAGTAAGAACATTTCAGTATCTTTTCTTATAGCTGTCTGTTAAAATAAGGTGTGGTTTGTAGTTTTTCCTTACTCATTCTGTAGTACCAAAGACACTACAGAACCATCAGATATATGACTCCTGTCCTGAAACTGACTGTGCAAGATGGTGTTTCCCAGAGTAAGGCTTTGTAGAAGTAGTTGAGGGGCCAACTGTAGAGTCAAGCACAGGATCAAAGTCTCGTAGTAGGTATGGCTCAAATGGATTATTCACAGCTCCAACTCAGACACAATCTTCCCTCTCACTTGTATGGATCCAGTGCTTGATCTTTGCCAGAGTGCACTAGGTGGTTGCAGATGAGCTTTTTTTATCATTTTCCTGATATCTGAGAATTTACCTCTTATTAATGAACAGTCATTTGAAAGATGCTTCCATTCTTTTACAGGCACTTCTGCCTATCATAAAGGGTCTGTTGCTAGAACAAAAAGGAGTAGGGAAGAACAATAGTAGGCACTTCTGCAGTTACACAGGCATATGCATAGTTCAGCTGCATTTTCTTATTACAATTTTGTCAAGAATCATTATTATTCTCTCATGTCCTGTGGACACCTTGAAAGGAGTGATGGGATAAAGTGAAAAATAATGTAGACTATTTTGGAACAAGATCCAAGCCAGCGTTAATGATAGCAATATATCAAAGTGGTCCTAGCACTCAGTAGCCAGCTCCCTGTGATTCCCTCTGAGGTCAATTATCCTTGTTCTTTAGTCTCAGTTTTATAAATATTTCAATCCCTGCCAATCTGAATTATTGTCTCAGCCGAGATTTTCTCAGAGCACAAATTAGTTCATATTAAGTTTTCTTACTATCATCTTTTCCTGCACTCTCACAACTCTCACCATTGTCTCTGAAAACTCTCCTGATCATCTTCTTTCCCCCTCAATGAGTTCTTGCTGTGATCTACCCTCAGGTCATGGTCTAGGCCTGCACGGTGACTAAAAGGCCAGTTTCTATCTCTTGCACTGACCTTTTCAAAAGAACAATTTCTATGTTTTTACCTAATTTTTTTTTTTTTTTTTTAATCTTACAGTCATATTTCTCCACTGTATTTGTGCACAGGTCTGCCACGTAAACAAGATAGAATTTGGGGTGGGGTAAAGCAGAAGGCTCTTTTTTTTTTTCCTTCAACCTCCAGTGCTTCCTGGAGTGTAGGGATTTGTCCTTATTTTCATCTTGGCAGAGCTGAGCTGAGAATTTTCTCTTTGCATTGATACAGTGAAGACTTTCATAGCCTCCTAGAAACTGTTAAAGTACAAATAATAAAATATTTTGCTTTGCTTAGTCTGTGCAAGGATTTCCAAGCTTCCTTTCATAATGGCTATTTTCTTAATATATTATTTTACTGTATACAGCTTTTTTTTCAATTCCCCAAATCTTTTGCACTGCAGAATACTGACATCCCAAAGCACCTGCTTCTCAGGTCGCCTGTTACTGACGTGAAGACATCAGTGCTTATGATCTGAGGCAGAACTTCAAAAAGCAAGACTTTAATCTCCTTGGAATAAGTAAAATTATTAGGGAGCAAAGGGGAGAAACACACAGGCAGTGAGGCCCTCTCTTTCACAAGGAGGCCAGTGAGGACACTGCAGGCAATGGGTGGATTTTTCCCACCTCCTCTATCTGCAAGCTCTTCCTCAGCCTTAATCAAATCTGCAGCCCCATGAAATGAGCAGTGGAAACACTCTCACATCAGTCTCCTTCCTCACTCAGAGACAAAGATAGGGAGCTAGCAGTGTTATTCTCTAAAATATGAAGCTGTGTACTACTTTAAGAAAACTTGAAGGAGGTGATATTAGCTGGCTACTCATTCCCAGGTACAGAAGCAGCCTCCCTCCCACCATGTGAAGCTATGCTCTTGCACTCCGGAGATACTCTGAAACACCTTGCTGCATGCGGAAATGGCAATTAGGAAGATAGCTTTCAGTAGATTGTGCAGAGGACATGAAGACAAATTGGACTGCAATAATTTTTATTAATACGAGTTAGTGACACCCTTTTAACCTAGAACATTTCAGTCAGAAAACAAAATGGAGTATCAGTATTTTATGTTTCCCTATTTGCAGAGCAACTACTCTGTAAGAGAAAAAGAGCAATTCCCTGATATAGAGTTAGTAAAACACGACTGAAATGGACCCTTGAAATCCCCCTTTCAAACTAAACAAAATGGGTCAATTACTTCTGTTTGGGGGAATATTTTGACGTCCCTAATAGGTTAGAGAAATTATTATAGAATAGGTCTATATAGCACATGCAAAATCAGATGTTTGTCTGCAGCTGATTGTCAAAAGTGATACCCAGACTTCAGATTTTTCATTTTACGTGAGTCATTTCAAGAGATCTTCCTCAAATAGTTTCCAAATTACATTATCTTTGAAATTGTATCCCTCTGCCTAATACAGATTACCTCAAGTAAAAGGATGTTATCAAAGAATTCTGAGGGAATGAGCTTCATGACATTGTCAAATTTCAGTGTGAATAATTTTTTTCCTGTTGTGTCTTTGACATGTTTTGTATCCCCAGTTTGAGCTATGGAGGTTGGAAGGTATAGATATACAAGAACCAAAGTTTAGTAATATCCAAGCATGAAATATATTCTGGCATATTTAAGCATTTGGCAGTTCCCTGAAGAAAATACATATAAATAGGGGAGCCAAAAGCAACTAAACATGTTTTTCCATCTTCCAGCAGGAACTACTATTCCCCAAAGAATTCACAGCAGACTTTCTACATTTGAACTGTCATTGTTAATACTGAATGATTTATTTTTGACCTGGGTATATTAATTGTACTTGAAGACCAAATACAGCTTTCTATCTCATAGGAGAAGGCTGCTTTTACGGTACTCTTTCTTTTTTTCCTTTAATCATGGGAAGAGTTAAAATGGAATCGCATTTTAGAAAACAATTTCATTTTCTGCGTTAACACAATAGCCCTGAGATCACAGAAAGCTGATTGCTGTATTGATTTTTTTTCTTTCACTGTAGCTTTTCTTCCATAATGTTGTTTTAAGAACTTTGCTCATCAGGTCTTAGAAAAGAAGATAATCTTTGCAGCAGAAATAACCTTTCTCTCTTTCTTTTCACAATTTTTTTTATTTGGTCAGTTGCCACGAATTTTATTTTGGAGGCTCTGCAAAGTTCATACATTGTTTTTGGGTGCATTCATTTGTGTTCTCAGTGTTTATTATAACATATATATATATATGTAGCTATAACTGTCCCCAGGGTAGATCATCTGATCATTTGCACTAGCAGGGTGCCTTCAAGCAAAGATATGTGTTTCTCAAGGGTGCTGACTGGAGTTTCAGTTTAACACTTTGAAAATAGTATTTGGCTGTTGTTGGTGTGTAGGTGATGACAAGAAAAATGCTCTCGATTGTCTCAAAGCTATTGAAGACCAAGAGGGCCAGGACTCTGCCACCTGCAAGCTCTGTGATGGGAACAGGGAGACTAGGTAGAGCAGGCAAGCCCGGCAGGGAGCCACAGTCCTTCTCCACAGCTTCTGGGCAAGGTCTGGCAGAGGGAAGCAGATGACATGCTGGGCTTCTGAATGCCGCATGCTTGGCCACTGAAATATTTCAGTCCACAAGTCAAATGCGGAACAGCCACAAAGAGTTTATTCTCATATAAAAATCCTAAAATAGCTGCAAAAAAAGCCCACTGTATAAACTATGCCAGCAAAAAGGTTGTTTTGCTGGTATCTTCTGCATCACGGTTAGGAGCCCTGCTGACATAGCTGCATAGTGAAGGGATCTCTAGTGAAAAAAAAAGGCATTAGAGAAAGAGCTCAAAATATCACCCTTCTCTCCCCTTACCCCTTGATTCTGTGAATGCTGGATTTTTTTCTTGCTAATCCTTGGCTGGTATTTCCACAGTACTGAAAGGGCTTTACTAACACAGCTGAATAGTAACAGCACACATAGAGTTAACTCTCCCATACTTTAAAAAAATACACAGAAAAAACCAAACAAACAAACAAACAAAAAAACAAAACAACAAAAAAACCCCCACAAACACACAAAAAATCTAACAAAACCAAACCAAAACAACAATGACCCTCACAATCACTTTATTTTAGTATATTCATTAATTAATCAGCCATAAAAGCTTACTTACGTGTTTGACCAGATATGTGCTATTCTTTAACCAGAGATAAATTACCAACAGGATTTCCTAATGTTTTTCACAAACCTATCTTTCAGGAAATATAGAAATTTACATTTGGAGTATTGTCTATGACTACAGAATGTCTTAATTGCCCTGAAACAGTCTTTAAAATTAATAAAAGACAGACCCATAGTGTGGAATCTGAGAATTCCTCCTGGCATTTGCACTGCTCTGCTCAAATTTTCTCTTCTTTGAACTCAGCTCTGATGAGGTAAAAAGCAAATTTGCACCAAGTCCCACTTGGTGCACAAGGATCCCATTGCCCTACTACCCTCCACGGCACTGCCAGCAGGTAGCTGTGGCATCCTAAAATGTCATCTCACTCTAAACATTTGTACATATATTATTATGCCTACCTGTTCTGTTGATAAAGACATATATTTTTGAAGATTGCTAATTTAGGTTTAGAGATTATACAAATATCATGTCCTGCTTTGAGTTAGGAGGATGAATTAAATGCCAGTTTCAGGTTTTTTTCACACATATTTTCTCAGACTGTCTCTGAAGCAATTTATGTACATGTATAGAAAAAAAAAAAAAAAAAACAGGAACAATCAAATGGAATGAAAATTTAAATTAAAACATGTCATTTAAATAAACAGTAATGAATGCCATAAGCAGATTGATAGTTTCTCATTGCTGGTGCAGCCGTAGCATAATTGAGCAAAGCTTTTAACCTGTCAAGAATAGAGTTACAGCATCAGACTATAATCTTGGTTCCATCAATAGACCTTACTTTCCCCCCTCTACCTGTGTGATATGAAGCCATTTTCAATTACAAGATTTTGTAGCATTTCTCAAGCAATAAAACACATAAATATTACTTGCAAGTTTGTAATATGTTTATTGCAGGGGAAAAGACACCATTGTGTTAATTGTGCATATTGTATTGAGGCAATTTACACAATCTCTATACAGGGTATAAATCCTGAGTCTGCTGCTGCTGAAGTAATGATCAGGGTTTTGCATGTCTTCAGAACAGAAGCTATACAGGACCACAGAACAAAAATGGAGTGCTTCACACACTTCAGAGAGCAGAATTAAGGTTGTGCGACTCTTTACTGACATTCAAGTAAATATAACATTATCTTAATGGAGGGAGGTATATGGATTAAATGAAAATTATGTATATTTATGTGTGTTGGTAGATTCTATCATATTTTATTTACAAGCAAAATCTTCTAGGCATCACCAAACATCTCAATCTCTCCAGTCTCTAACATTCATCATTCTTTCATGGAGATAATCAATCTGCACTCATCAGAATAATTCCCCAATGCATGAAATTAATAACAAGGCTTTGGCTGTCTATTAATATTGTGCTAAAGATTATGAGTTGAAGTGGTTTAATACTTTAATTTAATTACAGCAAAGCAGAGTAGCATGAATATGAGAGATTCTAACCTCTGTGTTTTATTATGTCTGATTTACTTATTGAAATGGAAATAGATTTAGATCTTCAGTAAATGATGGGACTGTAATTGTACGTGAGTATTCACCACTGTGACTGTGACACATGCAAGTGGTCCAGAATCCCTGTCTCACATCCATAGCAGATATGTATCACACCAAAATGCTGCATTGACAGTGCCTAAGTCTTGTCTGATTAGACTGGGCTTTAAATCACCAATGGCTGTTGACATGATTCTTCAGGGTAATGAAGATATATGGGGGTTGGTTGGTGCAACTGTGAGATTCACTGGAAAATGTCAGTCATATAGAGATTCTGTCAAGACTTACATTTCTGCAGTTGGGCTAATACCAAAGCACCTTAGCTCAGAGGGTCCTTGATCAGTGGCACAGTTGGAGACCTGTAGCTAGTGGTGTTCCTCAGGGGTCAGTGCTGGATCCAGTTTTATTCACCATCTTCATCAACAACCTGGATGAAGGGACACAGTGTACCCTCAGCAAGTTTGCTGATGATACTAAACTGAGGAGTGGCTAATACACCAGAAGGCTGTGCTGCCATCCAGTGAGACCTGGACAGAGTGGAGAGCTGCACAGAGGCAAACCTAAGTTCAACAAGGATAAGTGTAGAGTCCAGCATCTGGGAAGGAACACCACCATGTACCAGTACAGGTTAGGTGTTGACCTGCTGTAAAGCAGCTCCGTGGAGAAGGACGTTGGAGTTCTGGTGGACAATAAGTTATCCATGAGCCAGCAATGTGCCCTTGTGGCCAGGAAGGCCAATGGTATCCTGGGGTTCATAAAGAAATGTGTGTCCAGCAGATCGAGAGAGGTTCTTCTCCCCCTCTACTGTGCCCTAGTAAGACCACATCTGGAGTACTATGTCCAGTTCTGGGCTCTCCAGTTCAAGAAGGACAGGAAAATACTAGAAAGAGTCCAATGGAGAGCTACGAGGATCATGAAGGTACTGGAACATCTCTCTTATGAGGAAAGGCTGAGAGATGTGGGGCTGTTTAGCCTGGAGGAGGGAAGACTGGGAGGGGATCTTATTAATGTTTACAAATATCTGAAAGGTTTGTGTCAAGTAGAAGGGGCCAGTCTATTTTCAGTCGTGCCCTGTGATAGGATGAAGGGCAACAGACTCAAATTGGAACACTGGACATCCACCTTAACATGAGGAAAAACTTCTTTCCTGTGAGGGTGATGGAGCACCAGCACAGGCTTCCCAGAGAGGTTGTGGAATCTCCTTCTCTGGAGACTTTCAAAACCCACCTGAACATGTTTCTGTACAACCTGCCCTGGGTGATCCTGCTCTGGCAGGGATGCTGGACTCAGTGGTCTCCAGAGTTCTCTTCCAACTTCTACCATTCTATGACTCTATGATTCTATGATATAGAGAAGGTTACGGAGCGGGTCATCTTGAGTGCCATCACATAGCACATACAAGGCAACCAGGTGATCAGCCCCAGTCAGCATGTGTTTACGAAAGGCAGATCCTGCCTGACTAACTTGATCTCCTTCTACAACAAGGTGACCTGACTAGTGGATGGGAGAAGAGCTGTGGACACTGTCTACCTGGACTTAGTAAAGCCTTTGACACTGTCTCCCACAGCATTCTCCTTCAGAAACTTATGGCAGAAGGCTTGGATAAATACACTCTGCACTGGATAAAAACTGGCTGGATGGCCAGGCTGAAAGAGTGGTAGTGAACGGAGTTAAATCTGGCTGGCATCCGGTCACAAGTGACCCCAGTACTGGGGCCTGTTCTCTTTAATATCTTTATTAATGATCTGGATGAGGGGACATGGTTTAGTGGTGAGCTTGCAGTGTTGGGTCAAAGGTTGGACTAGATGATCTCAAAGGTCTCCAACCAAAGACATTTTGTGATTCAGTCTATGTATTTGAGCTATGAACTATAAAATACAGCAGAGGAAACTAGAACTGAACTTTCCTATGAGACAAGTGTTACAACCATCAGCCTACAGAATCATCCTCACCCTCCTTCTCCCAGTGAATAGTTGAACATAGCATGAAATACATGATGTCAGGGATCTGCAACAGCACAATTCCACATTCTAGTAAAGAAGGGACTCTGACCCCACACTGGGGGTTTGTCTTATGTCCTGAGCTACAGAGCACCAAGTGAAAAGGATACATTTACTGAAAAACAAATTAAAGCAATTTGTTTCAGATCAAAAGAAACATTTCATTTTTATTTAGGGTTGGGGGTTTTTTTTATGTTTGTTCAGGTTTTAACACTCAAAACATTGCTTTCCATGTGCCAATAACTCCATAGAGGAAAGTGAGGGGTTTGGTGATCAAAAACCCCAAAAAAATTAAAATGCTTTATTTCACTTGCCCAACAAAACCAAATCAAAATCCTAGTGAATGTTCCACCTTAACATGAGGAAGATCGTCTTTACTGTAAGGGTGACAGAGCACTGGAATGGGCTCCCCGGAGAGGCTGTGGAGTCTCCTTCTCTGGAGATTTTCAAAACCTGCCTGGATGAGTTCCTTTGTGACCTGTGCTAGATTGTATGACCCTGCTCTGGCAGGGGGGTTGGACTCAATGGTCTCCAGAGGTCTCTTCCAACCCCTGACATCCTGTGATCCTGTGAATTACTCATGCAGCCCTTTCACAAATGGGTGCCACACGGGACTGATGTATTATGCACATTCCTGTTTAAGTTGGTGTTGTGGTGCAGCTGTACTGTTTGTCTAACAAAAAATGGATTTAAGTTTGAGAACAACAGCTCTACATATTAACACATGCTTTTAAAGTTACAATGTTTGCATGTTTCCACAGAACTGGAGCCTAGAATGGCCAGATTGTGTATTGCTGCTACTTGTGGTTAAGCAGTTGTTTCACTGGTCTAGAGAAAGCAAAATTAAAATGTAATGCTTACTACCAAAATACTGTTTTCACATGCCACTCCGTCCACTCCTATACTTATTCTGAATAACAACGAAGTGTTAAGCCCTGACAGAGTTTAATGGTTTCTATGCCACAGGCTGCAGATCAGTTCTGCTGTACTATTATAGCTTCATTCCATCCTCTACATCCTGTTTGAATTAGCAGTCTGATTTCCTCGAATTGAAAGATGTCATATCTCACCCTTACCCCTACCTCTCTCTATCTTTACCCTAAACATTATTTAAAGATCTGGAAATTCTCCAGATAAAATCGATCTTCCATTGAAACCCCAGGTTATAATGCTTTTTAAAGGGCTACTTTTTCAGCATAAGAGATGGAAGTGGAGGAAAGGAAGTGTAGCAAAGGATGTGTAGGAAGGAGGTGTAGGAACATATATTGATACCTACTGGAGTATGGTATTTATGCCAGCAAACGTGGGAGTCCAGGAGGAGTTAGTTTCCTAGGGATAAGACAGTCCCCTTAGGCACTCCAGTCAATAGAAAGAAAGAAATAGGCATCTCCAGGAAGAGATTCAGCTCATCTAAAAATAAGTGCCTAACACGGCTGAATGGATGAGCTCAGATTACTGATTATAAAGCATTCATCCAGGAGTTTTGGTTTAGACAGATGACTTGTGGACACAAAATCAAGTAAAATTAATTTGGTCCCTTTCCCCAGTGCTTATGCACACTGTAAATGGCAAGTACCCTGACAGTGGAGAAAGCCCGATGAACCATGGGGACTGATCATGATTCAGCTAAGTCCTGGAGCACCCACTTGTGTCCCACTTTGTCTGAAGTTCCTGTGCTTAGGAATTTGTTTATTTTCCTGGGTAGGCAACCTGTAACTCCTAATAGGGGTACCAAGACATGTCTCAGGGACATGATTCCTCTGAAAATCTCATCCTTCTGGTAGGAGTATCTTATATTACAGCTTAATATATTAACCACACCCTCAGAACAGACACAATAAAGCGAGCTCACCCAGGCATCATCCACACAACTGAGTGTAAGTCATTTGTGATTGCAGAACCAGAAGATATTATCTAAGGTACCTGTAAAACTTCCTTTGACATTGGAGGAAAAGGCATCTGACTGGTTCTTGAGGGAAGACTATTTCAACAGCTTTCAATTTACTTGAGAGAATGTAAATGTGGCAGATGGGGGTTGTCATTTACTTTGAAATTTAAGATTCTTCTCAAAAACTTATGTATGTATGCCCACTTCAGGAAGCTGTCTATATTAGCTTGTTTTTTTCTACTTCCCTAGACAAATACAGTCTTAGCTGTTCTGAGTTATTAATATGTCATTTGTTATTGCCAAAGCATAAGGTACCACAGAGCTTTCCTATATCTCCCTCTTTTTCAAAAATATTGTATGTATACAATCACAAGCAACAAAAACAAATATTTACTTCCCTTATAAAATAAACAATAAATTCAGCTATATATTTTTTGAGCTGGATTTTGCATTTACTGCCAAAATACATCTATTTGTAATAGCCTATCTTTATGCTTAGTCCTAGGTAAGATCCGAAGTGCTGTTGGAAGTGCTCAGCTCCTCATGTCTCAGAAATTCCAGCAATTTTATTGGCTTTGTCAGCAAAATCTGGTAAGTCACCACATCTGGCCATTCTTGAACAGTTTAAGGGTATTCGTTCATAGATATTCTACAAAATATAATTTTAAATTTCAGATTTTAGTATTTTCACTTCAAAGGCAACAACAAAACCAAGTGTAGCATACCCAAACAGTAGCATTCTGAAATGTCATTTTCATGTCTTACATTTTGTCTTACTGCTCCATTTTTTTTAATTTTTTTTTTTACTTAAACCTTAAATATGGTGTTAGTACTTTTTTTTTTCTTTCTTTCTTTCTTTCTTTTTTTTTTTTTTTTTTTTGCCAAAGCAAACATGTAATTTCAGTCTAGCTGTGTTTTGTTGTTTTTTTTTCTGTTTTGGTTAGGGGGGTTTTTTCTGTCTTTATTAAAGAAATAAAATGAGAAGTGAACAAGTGTAAGATTTCTGACACATAATATTATGGCTTATTTTTGTAATAACCTAAAATATTAACTATATTTCTGTTTACAAAATGAGAAATATTTCACATTACAGTAAGTGGATAATATGTGATCCAGCTTTCTACCTACCTGAAAAGAGGACTGATCTTGGAAATGGGTTTCATCATTTGCATTGCCAATTATGCATAAGATGGCCTAGGGCTAAAGGAACAGATGCAGTGTATTACTTCTAGGACTTACTGCTATTGTTCTGGAAGTTCATTAGAGACTAATTCAAATCTAAATGTTATCTTCATTAATATGACAGCAGCCATCAGTGATACAAACATTGTGGCAAGATGATACTTATCAACAGAAGAACGTAAGTCTTCCAGCTACAGCTAGTGGTAGAACACCCTTCTTTGGCTCACTTGAAAACCAGGTGTAACTTTCACCTTTTGACCACTCCTACACCTTATACATTGAAAGTAATGAACTCTGTTGTGTGCATAACAGCAGACGTGACCTATATGTCTGGTTAGATACATTTCTTATTTTTTAGTATTTTCCAGATAACTTTATAAGGCAAAGTATTCATTCTGCAGAGACCTACTTGCTATTTTCCATCCATAAAGTTAGGCATACAGAATTCCTGAAATTGCAAGCAAATATTACTGAGAAAGTCATGCCAAAAATGTCCTACCTCCTGATAGAAAATAATAAGATATATGGTCCTTATTAGGAAAGAATCCAATTATCCACTTCAAAGGCTCTGTCAAAACAAGAATTTTAATAGCTGGTACAGAATGACAGAGGAAATATGCAAAGTCAGGCAAGCAGGAGATGACTACGTTTGTAATATCAAATACATCATGTGCTCCCTATCTAGTCATTCATTTCATAGCAAAAGGAGGAAAACTTCATCAATGTCTTAAAGTTTCTCACTGAAAATTTCAAAGTGCCCTCCATTACCTGATTGATTAAGCTAGACAAACCAAGATTTGGAGAGCCTAACCTCCCCTCCACTTCATTTATCTTCAAGTGGGTCCAGCACTTGTGCTCAAGAGCATTCCAGTAATAACAAGCACAGCTCCTGCTCAGCACAGCCGTCAGCTGTTTGGCAGCATGAACAGTTCATTACTGCAAAAGTAATAGGAGCACAAGGAGACATCTACAGCTTTGCAAAGAATATGACCAAAAAAATGGCAAAAAAATTTATTTCTCTCCTTCTTATTTGTATAATAAAACTCTTTACTCTGTAATAGCATCTGTATCCCACTCTGAAGATTTAAGCTCTGAATATTCTTCAGCATCACTAAATCAGCAATGGGCTCTGCAGAAAGCAGTAACTGCAGAACTGGACTTTTATCTCATTCATGTTTTGAGGCTTTTCTTCCTATGCCTAATGATATTTTGCTGTTAAATAGTCACTCAGTGCATAGAAAGCCTGCACAGCAGGTTTTCTATATGCTCCTAAGGAGCATCTTGGTGCCCCCCAGGAGCACTGTCAGATAGCAGCCAGTTAATGTGTTCTCCAACTACAAATATATCTAGCACTTACAGGGTTACCACACAGCAGTTTCTCTAACAGTGTTCAACAACAATAAACATAAATATAGGACAAAGAACAACGACATTTACTTCTGCCAATTGAAAATGCAGCAGTGGTTTAGGAAGAACAATATACTTAAACTGAAATTTAACAAGGGAACTCACCCATCGCCTATGGACTTTTCTAAAGGGTCATGGGAATTTCAAGGGACACATTTGATTTTGCTCTGGGTTAAGATCTCTTAACAAAGATTCTCACTTAGGATAAATTCATAAGATGTAATCTTCAATGAGGTTTGGGTTTTTTTAAGAATTTGGCTGGCTATCTCCTACAGTGCACTGCTCCCAGTGACTGCTATAAAAAAAAAAAAAAAAAAATCACTGATTAATAACTACTCCCTTCTGCATTATTCACATTATCACTTGCAACATCATGTTTTTCTTTGAAGTGTCCTCCTCCATACTCTCTAGTCAGCAAAGATCCTGCTCAGCTGGTGAAATCACCACTCACTATGTCATGGTTGCAGGCAAAACCAGAGCTGATCGAGCACCAGCTAGGTACTTTTCACTTGCTTTAGGCTTCCTTCAGAAGGAGGGCTGCAAATTCCAAATAAGCTGAATTACAAATAAGATACAAATAAGCAAGTAGCTTCTGAGAAGAAACAAGCTGAAGCCGATCTTTTCAAAACTTCGTTAGCTGTAACGGTAAATCATTTGTGCCAGCAAATCCAAGGACTGCAGATCCATAAACAGTAGCAGCAGGAGGCAGCCCTCTTGTGTCCAGCCCATGCACCACACACTCCTCTGCAAGCAGCCATGCTGGAGGCTGCCATCTTCCTGAACCATGACAAGAAGAGCAGGGAGCGCAAAGGTACAGGAGAGCAATTAGCCTTGATTCAGAATGTGATGGCACTTCAATCAGTGGCATCATTTTATGGCTTTTTAGAGGAGACTGGGGGGAGGGACAGAGGAGACCAGGCTGGAGAGAACAGATTGCAGTATAAGATATATTGCTGTGGGACTGTCCTGACAAATTTCACACAGGGAATTAGTTCCTGAAGCCTGAGATATTGACCTCTGTAGAGTAACTAATATCACTGAAAGACATTTTAAATGGTTTTGGAGTAAATTGGGATCTAGCCAATTAAGTCATCTTCAGTGAACACACTAATCTGGAGTTGCATCATGTTTCCCAGAAGTCTGTTATAATCTATATGGCCAGCTCTGTTAAGTCCCCAAAGCTCCCTATGAGGAGAGTTTCTACTAGTGTAGAAGACTTCTAAGTAGATAGCCTTTTAGGCTGGTTCTTGGCATAGATTACCACAGGGGTGACACTGCATATTGTCACACCCAGCTCCAGGCACACACAGATGCCTACAATGGCATCTGCAACACAAAGTTTGAGTAGCAATTCCAAGTTTGAGACTTCTAGAAATGTGTGATTCAAGGAAGGAATTAAATAGAAATGCTGACTTATCTCCCAGTTTTTGGCAACTATGTGGGTGGAATTGTGTTTAATATCTAAAATGCCTTTGTCCACTAGATTTGTAAAAGGTGGAGCACAGAGCCTTGCTTCAATAACACTGATGTTTCTAACATAGTAACTTAGTCATTACAGCTTGTTCCCAGGAAGTGGGAGGTCCAGAGTCCCTCTGGCCTGGTTTTGACTTCACCTCTCCCAGCTCCATTCTGTAGACCATCCTAATGGCTTCCTCCTGCCCTGGAAAGTAAGAGACATTTCTCCATCATCCTTCACAGAGATGTTTACCAGTTAAGCCCTATTTAACTAACATGACAAAGCTGTCTTCTTGAACTAGTGCCAGTGCTTACAGAGGATAGGGTTAAGAGTCTTCATACTACTTTCTAATGTAATTTTTATCCAGCACTGACATCAGATTAATAGTCAAATAGAAGGTCATCTTTTCAATTGTTACCACCAATGTTTGCTCCATTAAGTTTTGTGCACATACCACCACTTAACTGCAGTACCTAGGAGTAGTGCCTTCCCAGTTCCTGAGTGTGATTCAACTCCTTGGAGAACTAAATCCTACCATCCTCATCAATATTTTATACCATATGTATATGTTTGGAAACGCAAGACCATGTAAACATTGAATTCATCATAAGCTGACTACTTCATGGTGTTGTTTTGTCTACTAATCAGTTATCATGAGTGTAACATTTAAGAAGGAAGACTTTGGACTGGCTAGAAAATGAACCACATTCCCCTTCCCTTTAATAATCAGCAGGCAGAGGCTGTTGGCTTGTTCCTGTTTAGAAATGCAGGTCAGCACAGCATATGGTGCTAAGGAACTTCCCGCACCACACGGATGCAGGAAGGCTCACATATGACATCCAACTCATTTATGTTTCGGCACAATGTTCCAGTCACAGCTCCCAGCTGTAAAGCGCATGTAGCCTCAGCACTGAGCAGCGCTGTAGCAATGGCATCTGGCGTGATGCCTTTCCTGCCTCAAAGCACATTGTTTAAAGCCTCCTGGTCTATTCGTATTCTCTCCTCTGTGCATGACAGGACCCGAGTGCCATGCCAAGACCAACTTCCCAGGACCTAGCAGGTTTCTGGGACTTATTGCAGCTCTCAATTGAAGACGTCAGCATGAAGTTTGATGAACTGCACCAGTTGAAACTCAATGAATGGAAAATAATAGAATCACCTGAAAGGAAGGTAAGCAGACTATAGACAATACCATTTACTCCCCATTTGTAGTCCTGCAGTCTCCTTATGTTAAATGAAATAGTGAAACACAATAGGTATCTAACCCTAGAAAGTATTTAATCGGCATCACCCAATTTATACACAGAAACTTTCATCAGATGTGAGGGCTTTTTCTTTTTAATAATGTTGACCTGAATTGTATAACAAATAAAATGGATTTTGCTAATTAAACCCACTCTACAACACTTTTGTTCAAATTATTTGGATTCATATTCTAAAGGCTAAAACTGAAATATGTTCTGATTAATTCAGACTGAGGACAATAGCCCAAGAATTCAATCAAGGTAAACTCAGCACTTTGCTACATTTGGGGCAACTTTGGCCTGAACACAATATTTAATCCTGCTTGCACAACACAACTGATACTAGAATGGGAGTGAAATAAAAAGCACATGGCAAAACATAGTGCAGGACAAAGCTTGTCCCACAAAAGTTTGGGGGACAAAGAATACTTCTGGCAAACTGCCAGCACCTCTGCCCTGCAGCTCCACCACCTGGGAGACACCTCAGCCACAATACTTACAAACCAAAGGTGGCAAATTGCCCACAAAAGCAATACAATTCTGAAACTGCCTTCTTTCCCCTTTCTAAAGCTCTGTCCTTCACCTTAATTATCTCATTATCCTTGCTAATCATTGTATCAGTCAGATGAAGACAGTGTTTGGTTTGAGTCCGTACTATTGGCCTCAGGTGAATACTTGTTTGGTTTGGGAAGAATTAGGAGGCATTTTGACAACTCTTTCATTTCTTCATGCTCCTCTTGGATTTTAATTTTCAGCCAACTGGTTGGTGGATGGTGAGTTTGCAACTCTTGCTTATAAGTGACAACTGGAAGTAAGAAATTATGATAGTGACAGTAATAGTGATGTTCCTAAGAGGGAAATAATTAAAAGTGGAAAAAAAAAAATTAGAAAAATTAAAAAAAAAAAAAGACAACAGGAATGGAGGCTTTATGTTTCTGGCTGAAAACAGGAGATAGAGAAAATAAAGACTGAAAGAACTGACTGTCATGGGGAATAGCATCTTAGGGTGCTGCACTGTTCCTGTTGAGAATGTAGAACTACATTCTTAAATAACCTTAGTTATTTAGTCTTGGCTAATGCATTTTGATACTAGACTCAGAATTAGTTTTTAAAAAAAAGACCAAACAATGAAGAGTCTGTAAACCATAGGCACATCAGCTCAATTTTTGTATTATTTGAATCATGCTGTGCTTCAAATTAACTGTGTTCTCCATAAGGAACAGCCTCTGGACTATTACTATTACTTTAAGAAGTGATATAGCAGAAAGATCCATCATAATAACCACACTATATGTATGAAGTTGAGGAGTCTCTGTCTTTGGGGCTATTCAGTCCAGTATTAAAGATGATGTTGAAAAACCTACTTTAACTTCAAGTGGGCTTTGAATAGGGGTTGTACAAGATCACCTCTAGAGGTCCCTTCTAACCTAAGCTATTGTATGATTCTGTGATTCTACATTATCTTTCTAAGGCCCTTATATGATATTTCAGTCTCTAAATGGAGTAACATATTAATTTCATACTTAAAAACAATTCTCGATTTAAAACCTGTAAAGCAATTGACAGCTACATTGGTAACAAAATCTACTGACTCTCACATCATAATTTGATAATTCTTCAATATAATTTTCTTTAAAATGATCCAGCCTGGCAAGCAGAACAATTAGCCCTATGTTCTCCCTCTGGCTGATGCTTGCATGTTTCCGTTTAGCAATTCACGGAGAAGACTAAACTAATAGACATGTATACACAGCTGCTTTCTCATATCCAGCTGAGGCTAAACTCAGTATGATTAATTTAATTAAAAATCCCATCCTGCTAATTGTAGTCTTTTCACTTGATCAGACCACACAGATGTGCTGAATTCTTATTGGAGAGCCAGTGTGTGTTTCTGTTTATAATGAATGTAATATTGTGTCAGCTAAAATTAAACAAATTCATATGCAAGTGAGGTATGCAATTTGCATGTGAAGGATACCTGCAAGGACAGTAGAAGGAAATGTAGTCATTTTTTAAGGCACAGGACTGCAGAATTTGTAATGGTTGCTGAAACAACAGGGGTTTTGTTGGTGTCCCTAGTATGGATAGCTATTAATGTAATTCTTTAGTCAGCTGATCAGAGAGTACAAACTGAGCATGCTTGATGTATGTAACCAGTATTTTTGCATTTCATGTCTTCGATTTGCATGCTCTGCTGATGGTACCTTCCACAAACAGTTCACCCTAAGTTTTAATACCCTATTGCAGGAAGAAAGAAAGATTCCTCCTCCTGTACCAAAGAAGCCCCCAAAAGGAAAATTCCCTATCACAAGAGAAAAATCTCTGGACCTACCCGACAGACAGCGACAAGAAGCTAGAAGACGGCTAATGGCTGCTAAAAGAGCAGCCTCTTTCCGACAGAATTCAGCCACAGAGCGTGCAGACAGCATTGAGATATATATCCCAGAGGCTCAAACCCGGCTTTAAAGACAGAATGCTGCAGAGTTCCTTTTTTAAACAAAATGCTTGTACAGTTTGTCACTTACCTGGTAATTTTTGTCTCATTCTCTCCACTAAATATGCCCTTGCTGTTGTGTTCTTTGTGCCATAAGCACAGTGGAATGCTTTTGATTTCCTCAGAATTTGCTGAGCTCACCGCAAGAACGACTTCTTTTTGTATTTATTGTCTGACTTACAATCAGCTACAATGGATAGGGCTTGTCGAGACCTGACTTATCCAATATACTCTCAGAGGACAACAAGAAACACCTCTTGAGATGGAACCCAGCTTACTTTTTTTGTTATTTATATTTTTATAAAATGTGTGATAATTAGGGATAAGAATAACAAACTATAAATGGGTGCATCTCACCATTCACTAGAGGCATTAGCTAATCCAAGTAGAAGGTGCTACAATTGTAAAGAGCAGGAAAGAAAGAACCCATTTATCTCTCTGACCTCCAGTTTCTTTTCCTAGAACCCAGCCAACATATATTACCTATGTGCTCTGCCATTCTTCTCATCTTTGTTACTGCAAAACAACATTAGGCCTCTCATGTCATGTCAAGTTTCTGGAGATGAACAGGGATATCCAGCCACTAAAACTCCAAAGTTCATCAGAAACCAAGAAGCATACAAGTCTGGTGATGGCGGTGGGAATGCCCACTGAGAAACGTTTGCTGTTAGCAGTATAATGACTCTGAAATCTAAGCAAAATTATAATGCAAGATGACTCGAGTGATGGGTGAAAGGAAAACGGAAGCCTTAAAAAGTTAGATCTTCTGTAGCAAGATGTGTAAAGAAAAAGTTATACTCGCTCCTTTGGAACACTCATTGCATTTTTAACAGTTCTTTTACGTGTTAACATTTATTTTATAAGCCTTCTCTCTTTCATTTCAAGAGCTGTGCTACATGTAATATTTCAAACTCTCAAAATGTTATATCAATTAAGTTTCCATGGTATCCTTGAGAAAAAAAAAAAAAAAAAATTTGCTTGTTTAAAATGCCAGTTGTGATGTTGTAAACAGTTTAAGAAGTATGAATGTGAGTGGTAAGTATATCTAAGTTTAAATGGTTATGTTAAGATAAAGGTGAACTGTGGTTTACAGTTGTATTTTTTTTTTTTAAACTATTTTTCTATGCAGTATCATTTATGGCAAGAACAAGCTTCTTGCTTGCTTCAGACATAAAAAAATCCACATGACTCGAGAGATAAGTGATTTAAAGAAAATAATATATTTTCAAGCCTCACATTGTCAGAAGAAAGAAGTGGTAACTACCACAGTCAAGAGGCTTTAATTTCAAACCAGTTAAGACAGAATTATTCCATTTCACCCACCTTCCAGAGCCAATCAACCAACCCAGCACTTAGTAGTCTTCAGGTGAAGACGCAATAAGATGAGTAACCCACAGCCCCCAAGTCCAAGGTTTGAATCCTACTGAACACTAACTTAAGGTCAAAGCAGTCTGAACCCAGCGAGACAGACAGCCCCAGCTACCACATCCCCTCTTTACCTACTTTAACAAATGCAATGTATTTAGCCATAGGCAGAACAGCTATTTAATTATACTCGAGCACTTTGGTTCTTCACCTGATGAGCACTTTAAATCTGAATCCCATGCACCCTGCAGCCTGACAGATGACTGAAAAAATGAAGTATTGTAGGTTATGCAGATCTGACATCACTTCAAATCTCTTTCTTTTGGATTTTTTTTTTTCTTTTTCCTTCTCTTTTTCCCACAGTACGTAGTATTAAGCATGAGTTCTGTCTTTGGAGCACAGCTGATAAA
This sequence comes from Ceryle rudis, assembly GCA_033439905.1. Classification (NCBI taxonomy): domain Eukaryota; kingdom Metazoa; phylum Chordata; class Aves; order Coraciiformes; family Cerylidae; genus Ceryle; species Ceryle rudis. Next base: position 45,883 of record JAAGNO010002141.1, read on the forward strand.
GCATGTTTAGCTTCAAGATATGAATCTTTAGAGATGAAGTTTTGAGAAGTTTCTGTGAGGAGAAAACCCTGTAAATTGAGCCTGATATCTGGTATATACTTTACCAAATAGCCTTAAACTATATTTGGAAGCAAAAACCAAGACGAATGTATATCCTTCAAAAATGCAAAAAAAAAAAAAAATAAAATAAATTAAAAAAAAAAAAATCCCTGAAATATTCTTCTATAGATGAAAACATTATATTTCCCATCCCTTGTGTTTTCAAGGCATTTTCTATTAAGGAAAGAGCTGAATCCTAGGTAGTGTACAATATTGATGCTACTTCCTATATTTGTTGTACTATTTTGAGTACAAATGTACCTGCAGACATTGGCATCTTTAGTCTTGAAAACTGATATCTTATTTAAAGTGGAGCTGCTGATTAGAAATATCCGCACAAAACTAAAGCCAGTGTCTTTCCTAGATTTAAGACGTTTCAGATAGATACACATACACCTACACATAATGGCAGCTGATACATTTTATCTAATTTTCCTGTACACTTCAAGGACAAATCATACATGACTTGCTTCAAAACCCCCACCTGCAGCAACAGGTCATGCAATTATGGCAAGTTGTGTTTGATCCTGCCAGTAATCAGACTTTATAAAGACAAATTGTGTAAACAAGAGATTACAGATAAGCTTATATCCCAGCTGACCTAATAATGCTGACTCAGAGCAGTTTGTAAAAGTCTTTCATTTTAGAATCCTATTTTGATAGGTATTTGATATGTTAAAATTTTATTAGATGTTCTCAGGCAAAAATACACCTGTGTGAATGATGCCAACACTGTATTTTACATTTCCCTGCCATTATGAGAAAATGTTCAGTTTAAGCTTTGGATAGCTATGATTTCTGTTTGTTCCACATTTGTTCCAAAACAACAACAAAAAAAAATAACAAGGATTCAAAAGTAAACTAGATGCCTACTGAAAAATCTACTAATATGTTACCTGTGCATGTTACATTTTCAAAGTGCAATATATTAGATTATTGTACAGGTAACATTCTATCATTGAAGTCAAATAAGCCATTTCATTTACATATTGTACATTTGATTAGCTTAGAAAAATGATATTATGCTTATCATACTTGTGTTGCAAATAAATTCAAGTCAAATTGCTTCAGCCCCTGACATGAGAAACACAGCATGTGGTATCTTAATAAATATATAAACAGATCAATTGTAATCTGACCCCACATCATAAAAATGAAAATCAGTTACAAAACTGATATAGGATGATCATAAATAAACATGAAAATGGAAAGTGGAATGCTCTCTACTTGGAGACTTCATGGTGTAGACCCACACAGAACAGCTGGATATAGCAAAACAGTCCAACGTTTAATTAAATACTAGTTGGACCAATATTTATTTTAACAGCTGAAAACTATAGAAAGTCTCTGATCATTTCTTCATGGCTTGTAAAACACAAGTATAATAAACAGAATTCTGAAAATCTAATTAAAGAAAAAGACCTGACTGGTAAAATTGTTGATATTTACCATACTTATTTTGCTTTGTATATTTTTTTTTTTTTTTACAGTCTTTGTAAATTGGTGAGGTACATTGTAAAGTGGTTTATTATTTCATGTCAACCTCATTAGGATGGCCTTTGGCAGTGTGCGAAGACTAATAATGTTGTACTGTATAATACCAAAAAAATGACATTTAAGTTCATGCTTAAGCTTGTCGCTATGTTAGATATGAGATCAACCAGGAAGGAATTCAAGCCTGCATAGGAAGGTGTGTGGATTTCAAATATATAAAATGCATTTCATATAATGAAAATTGTTTATTTTAAGACAAGCTCATGTCCATCTGTATCAGTAATTAGTAATCTAGTTTCATCTTCTTCAGCACTGCATCTAATATAAAGTGAGGAAAGGTTCAGTCATTGAGTGGTTTTGCAAGGAAAACAAATAACTGCTACATGATGACTTGTAGCATGTGTGACCTGCAGTCTCCTCCTGCCCTACAGGAGCAGTGCCCTTGAGAGGCCACTGGCCCCATGGCACCCTCAGGCAGTCCTGCCACTCCTCACCAGGTCCTCCACACACAGGTCCATCCTGGCTCCCCTCTGCCCAGAGCAGCGTGCCTCCAGAACAGCTCTTCGCAGCCCTTTCTATTCAAAGCCTTGAACCTGCCCTGCCTGGCTGTGGGTTTTGAAGTCCTCCTAGGCATTTCAGCATTGGCGCTGGTGACAGGGGACACACTGGAGGCTGACCCATCAAGTGCTGTTTCGTGCATGTTAATTTGAGGTCTAAAGCTGGTTTGACAGCTCCAGGTGTCAAGCTGTGTGTGCTGAAAAGCTGCAAAATCCTGTGTAGCAGGAGCCTCAGTATTAGCCAGAGAGCTTAAATAAAACATGAAGCAGTGTTACTCCCATTACTGTTCCCAGAGCATCTTATGATGTAGTGATATCACTTACAAACTGCATTTGAGGTGAGGAATATCAGCAACCCCCTTATTGTCTAGAGAGGTGCTTCCTGGTGTATGATGGGTTGATGCTTACATTTATACAGTGCCTTTCATCCAGAAGGATCTCCAAGCACTTTATTAGCTGACACACAAACTCCAGGCTGGGCTACAGCTGGGGCAGGTTGCCTTGCCCATAGCCTGGTGAGCCGGGACAGTGGGACACTGGGAGCGCTCCCGCCTGTCCCCATGCTACTAGGGAGTTTCCTTCCACACCACGCTCCCAGTGCCTGGGAAGACCCCTATGGTGTGAGCCCATGCTGAAGGGGAAGCAAAGACTTGCTGAACCAAGAGGAAGACCTGAGCAAACAGAGGGAAGAGCAATGCTCAAACCACCCCTCCAGGGTGTAGGAAGGGAACGAAGTGAATCAAATTAAGTTTCCAGAACAATCTGTGCATTTTTCTGTTCACAATGATGGCAGCAAGGGTCCCTGCAGTGGAGGAGCAACCCTGGGAGAGTGCTGCAGAAGAGACCTGGCCAGTGCCAGGTGCCAGAGCTAATGGTGCCTGTAGCTGAGCACTCTTGGTCAGGGATCTTGCCATGTCTCTCCTTTGCAAGGTCATTCTTCCCCAGCTTTCTTAGAGGGAGAGATCCTGCCAGGGCAACATGCTGCAAAAGCAGCCTACCCCTGTGGCATAACTGCCAAGTGCCCTCTTGTCTCCACAGGTCTGACCTCCAGCAAAGCTAACATGAGGGCACAGGACTTAAGCATAAGGATTTGGGTTGGGCAGCTGCTCTTTACTGAGGCTCAGCTCTAACTCTAAGGGTTCTTTGTATGACAGAGCAATGGGAACGCCTCTCTGTGTTGGCAGGATCAGCAGACTAGAGGCAGCCATTTCATAATGCAGTTAACAGAAAGAGGATATATACATTCATATATATGTAATTCTTTTGCTGCCATGGTCCCAAACAGTTGGACCCAGGAATCACAGTCATCACTCACATTCCTGTAGACTGTGTCACTTTCTTGCAGCTCAGCCTCAGCCATGATGGCCACGGCAGGTTCACTGCCCATCTGCAGATAGTCACCGTGTTCACCCCCAGGGATCATCTTTTGGAAACAGCAACTTTATGGCATACTCATATGCATACGCAGACTCCTGGCAGGAATTAAGCCCTTTGTATACAGAGAAATTGCCTAATTTATCTCTGAAATGCAGCTACCTCTATGGTGTTATACTGCAGCTACTGAACTACATAATAGGCTGTTCAGGACAGCAAATAGGGAAATGGAAACCTACCCAAAAGAGAATTTGGCCAGCATATTTAGGCTGATTCAGCTCCTCTTAATGAAATAAAATTCTAATAGCTGCAAGAGGCCATGTCGCTCGTTAGATCTAAAAACCATATTCCAGATCCCTTCTCATTAAATGTGTGTTGAATTTCATAAAGCATTTCATAAATGATGATCACAGAAGACTGCTCGTTCACGGACCCACCTTTCCACACGTGGGTGTTTCTCCCATTACCCTTCCTTCCTGAAACGGAAATACTCTTTTGAAGTCAGATCGTAAATAATGTGCATTAGTACATCTACATGGCTTGCTCTTTAACTGAGCAAACACAGAACAGTTTTCATCAGCTGGTTATTTAATTGTCTATTTTATTAAGGCCAAACTGTTATTTTTCTAAATTGGTTTTGTTGGACAGGATTTTTTACTTCTCTAATACAAAATCATGAATTTTTTCACCTAAGTTTAAATGGGGGGAGGATTATTTCAATATATGGTCATTGTTCACCAATATAGCCCATTAATGAGGCTTTTTCTTCTCCTTCCCTTACTCTTCTTTCATTCAACACAGCATTTACCATTCTTAAAGCTGAAATGTCATACAAATTTCTCATTTGTGAGCTGAATTATTGCAGAGCTTCAGGCTAAATTCTGATCTCGGTTGTATTTGAACCAATGCTAAGAAACTGAAATCAGAAAGAAATGTCAGATTCGGATCAGTACAATTCAGATCAATATCTGACTCAGCAAATCCTGGTTGGGTAGGAAGGACTTACTGTTCAAATTACTGAGTGCATAATTACTTTGTAGGATATAGTTCTTCCTTTCAGGTAGGTCACAATCAAGCAGAGGGCTTAGTAGTAGGTTCAAGTCTCTGATTATAGCCCTCACAAAGAAATACTAGCTCTGTTTATAATTACTAGTGGAATCCACATGCTCATACCCATGCTTTAATTTACCATTTGGAGGTTTGATAGTATGGCCATCTCATTTTAAAAGGGCTCAGCATGTATGTATTCTTTAGTCCATTTCATATGTTTATTTCTTGAACTGAGAAAATTTCCCTTTCAAGTAGCCTGACTTATACTGCTCTAGAACTGTTCTTTCCTGAAGAAAAGCCACTATGACTGTGCAGGATTTTCCGTACAGAGACAAAATTCATACTTTCATTTACCATGTGACATGCCAAAATAATCAAGTGTGGCCTAAGGACTAAATTAAATGCCTCCTATAGAATTTCAAGGAATGTTAGAACCAGGAAATTAGCTGTTTAGTTATCATTAAAAGTATATATAAATATATATAAATATATATATACATAAGAAATCATATCAACAATGAGGATGAACTGAGTGCCAAATATCCACCATCTGTATAAAGCTACACTTCACTAGAATTAAACTATTTTATGTAATTCTCTTTCTCATGCTTTTATGGTTCTTTTGATAAATTCTATTTAGTAGCATGCAGGATACCTAAATTGAATGTACAGTATGTTGTTTCATTGCTACAATAATTTCTCGCTTCTCAGTAATATCTTCTTTACCAGAATGTTATTTGTTACTTTGAACACATATTTGAAAATTGGTTTATTATTGAGTTATTCTTTTTTCATGGTTCTCAACTCACCTCCAGCTGATTGTAAGAAAATGTGCTTCACTATTTTGCCCCATGGCTCTTTTATGAAGCTGCCTCTTTCAATTGGTTTATGTATTGTTTATGTTCATCTCCTGTAAATAATTCTGCAATTAAATTTTTTGAGAAAAATAGAGTACACTCTTTATTATATTTTAAATGTTGCATTAGTCAAAATATGCTTTTTCGAATCAGTTCATAGACCACACTCTTACTTCAGACATGTAGCCTTTTGAGTGTCAGGAAATTCATTTTCAGTAAAATAACTTCGATAGGGTCTTATCTGAATTCAGAGGAAGACATGTTTAAAATCTGAAGGAATTTGGCAATATAATGGAAACAGCTATGCAATGCTATCGATGTGTTTTGATTTATAGTCATACCTATAATACTATAGGTATAGAATATCATGCACTGATTTTGAATCAGACCATTTTGTGTCATTAACAGAAAGAGTAATACTCTCTTTTGCACGTAAAACATCTGAAATAAAATTATTTGTAAGCAGCCATTATTGGGCAGAAGTAACTGCAACAATTTGGTTTGGAAAGGTGAATCCTAAAGCATCTCTCTGTATGTTTTCTGCTGTTTGCAACAGAATAACTAAAAAGAACTTTTGCCCACTTTGGTTTTCAGTTCCTTCCAGGGCAGAGAAGTCTCTTTCTGGGAATGGCTTTAGCATCTCAGCAGAAAGTCTAATCAGAACTTTACACTGGCCACACTTCTTGATAAGACAGAAACCACAGTAGGCATGAAAAAAACATGCGTGGAGTCCCTGAGTCTAAATAAAGGAGGTACCAGAAATACTGTGACAAATATGAATTTATTTCGCATAGAAAACTGCTTAATTGCTTTAATAATTGGATTTTATTGCTCATTTATTATATATACTATTGTAACACATATATTATTGTAACTGACAACATTGCACATTTACAAAATGAAACTATTTCCCTTAACACAAAGAGTTTATAACACAACCATGAGGTAAGAAACAACAGATTGGCAGATACAGGGGAGAAACCTAGGGAAAAAGTGAGATGCTATTAATTAAAATGAAGACCAGTGGTTGCAGCAGCCCAGCAGCTCATCAGTTGTCAATTGTTTCATAGCCATCAGAAAGACAGAGAATACTGAAGTGGATTGGAAAATACCCTCAGGGATCTCTTCCCGAGAAATAAGGGAGTCCAAGAAAGATATTTGTTTGAAAACAGAGAGATGATGAATTTTGTCATCATGAGTCAACTGGAGGTGGAAGCTGACATCTCCATAATTAATGAATGATGCTAGGTACACCATGGACAGGTGCTATATGAAGAAGTTATGAAAGGTCTTGTCAGGAAGACCAATAAAATTAAAGATTCAGTACTCTGCTGCCTTATTATTTGTATAAAGGAATTTTCATCTTTAATACCTGTTGAGGAAGGCTCAGCATTTTCCAACTATGTGTCAGCAGTTCTAATGCAAATAAAATTTAGAGACAGATGTCATTAGAGCAGCTAAGCACTTCTTTTTGCCTGTCTCCTAACAGTAGATGTTATGACCTAGAGCATCACTCATAGCAGTTCTGTACCGATATTTTACAACTAAGAAAGGCCTTGATCACTTCTTGCTGAGATTCCAATAAGCATTTAGCTTGTCTTAGCCTTGATGAGTTCCCTAAAATAGGGTGATCCTTTCTGCAGTCTGAAAAGGATCTGAGGACTGGTAAGCAAGCTGTTTCTTTTACAGTAGTATTACAGATGGTTGCATGTCATCCTTAGTAGTATAGGCAAATGGGTACATTTAAATGAGGACAGTCGTTGCTGATGAACTTGTAAGGTCAGTAAAGCTGGAGCATGGATGCAGCATATTTTATTTCAGTTGCTGAACCAAATAATCAGGTGCAGAGTACATGTTCTGGAATTAGTATATTTATTCCAGTTGAACTACGCTGACACTGGCAGTGGGTTTGTGGAAAGCTGTTATTGTTTTAAACGTTGAGGCGCAGATGAAGTGTGAAAATTCTGATATGTAGACAAGTGCCTTACATAACCTATTGCTGCTCTAATACAATCTCTGGACAGATTCTGATGCAAATTTTTAAACAATCATTTTATAAGTAGCTAGACGATAATATGGTGATAAAAACAAAGTAACACTGATTCGCCAACATCCTATCATGCCAGCCAATTTATTTTTCTTCTTTGACAGGATGAATGGCCTAATGAATTAGGTAAGAACAGTAGGCTGTGATAGATCTTCATTAAGGCTTTTGATACAGTTTCAGTGTAACGTTTTAATATAAACTAGGAAAATGTTGTCTAATTAACTGTATTTAGAAATATTATTTTAAATATACATATATCCTTGACCCAGTGTGAAATCTGAAGGGCTTTTGAAGGGAGGAAGGAAGAACCTTACAAAAATCTAATGCATTCTCAATACAAGTCAGTAGTTTTATTGGCAACTTTGATGATTTACTAAAAAATATAACATTTATTGATCAGATGATACAGACCTGGGAGCAATTACAGGTTCTGTAGAGGACATAACCAAAATTCACAGGGATTAAAAAAAAAAAAAGAAAAGAAAAAAGGAGACATTTTTGAAATCCAATGTGATGTAATTCAGTGAAGAAAAAATGCAAAATACTATACTGAGAAGATGAGATCAAGCTCATATGTGATAAAATATCCATTTTAGAAAAAGTAGAACAAAGAAGACATGGACTGTGGTGGATCACAAGCTAAAGGAGAGTCAACCTGATGCTAGAACAGCACAAGCTAAATCACATGCTCTTAAGAAAAGGGGAAATCTAATCATGAATGTATTAGCATATCATTAAATTAGTGTGGCCTAACAAATTATCATGCTGTGTAATCATCCATGTATACACAATCTTAAATTGCGGTGCACACACGTTATCAGACTTGACATTGCAAGCCAAGCTAAAACAAATTACCCATAGGAGGAAGAAGTCTTCAGATCCATGAAAATCAAATTCAGGTATCTGAGGCATGGCTTGCCCTCTTCCATCCAATGCTGCCCAGTAGCAATCTCCATGGCCACTGCATTTTGTTGTTATGTCAAGTGTCGAAGGTCTTATAACAGGCTGAGCCCCTTTCAGGACTTGGGTGGAGATTGCGAATGTCTCTGTCACAGGTATGATTCACAGCAGGGCTGGGGCAGAGAGAGCAGGATGCTTTTTGTGTGAGTCGCTATCTGTATTTAGGAAACACATTGCCGTGTTTGGCCAATGGTGGGATACATACTCTGAATCTTGCTCTTTACCATTTAGCCACTTCCACCCAAGTCCAAGATGGCAGAAATTATCCTCTGAATCCCAAAATGTTAACAAGTGAGAGAGGCAGAAACATTTCAGAATATCTAAAAGTGACACTGAATGAGTGAGTCCTCAGTCATTCCACTGAGAAAGTAGCAATCCCTCAAGATTCTGGTAATGTAGGGACATCTGTATGCTACAGAGAGGTTTTTGCTTCATTCTGTTTTGTACTGGTAAGGTTTTGATTAGAGTATTTAATCCTGTTTTGCAAGAAATAAGAAGCACATGGAGAAAATTCAGAAGAAAGTAACAAAGATTATAAGAAATTTGGAAAGCATGGTCTAAGAGAATAGAGTTCAGAAAATGGGTCAAGAAAAGACTGACTTGTTTCAAAACAAAGAGGTTGTTATGAGATGTTAATGCAGCTGTTAATGTTGCATTCTGTGGCAGAAGACTATTATCATAATTAGCAATAAAGTCTAGCTTTTTTCTTTTCCTTTTTGCTTGCTTGGATAAGGGTAGTGAATCCTGAAAAAAAAAAAAAACCAAAAAAAACAAAAGAAACCAAAAAAAAAAAAAAAAAAAACAAACCCACCACACAAACAAAAAAA
>JAAGNO010002142.1:0-10413 GCA_033439905.1 Ceryle rudis
ATTATTAATATTTTGCTGGCGTTTTCTTTTGTTTGTTTTATTAAAAAAATAATCAGCTGACAACCTGGCCATCCCGAACCCCATAAGTCATTTAAGAACTCAAGCTTTGAGGCCAGGCTGATGTCCTGCTGATGCCTACTACAGATCAAGGCAAACGTAGAGAGCAACTCCGTGTTTTGAACTGAGAGGCTAGGAAAGAAAAAACCCAAACAAACCAAAACACAAGCTAAAAGAATCATAGAATGCTTTGGTTTGGAAGAGATTTTTCAAGGTCATCTAGTCCAAGCCCCCTGCAGTGAGCAGGGACATCTGCAACCACAGAAGGTTATTCAGAGCCCTGGCCAACCTCATGTGGAATGGTTCCAGGGATGGGGCATCAACCACCTCTCTGGGAAACCTGCACCAGGGTCTCGCCATCCTCACTATGAAAAATTTCTTCCTTCTCTTTCAGTTTAAAGCTATCACCCCTTGCCCTGTCACAACAGGGATAAGAAGTCTGTCCCCATCTTTCTTTGAGGCCTCTCTAAATACTGAAAGGTCACCAGAAGGTCTCCCTGGAGCCTGCTCTTCTCCAGGATGAAAACCCCAATTCTCCCAGCCTGGCCTCTCAGCAGAGGGGTTCCAGCCCTCCCAGCATTGCTGGGGCCTCCTTTGGACCTGCTCCAACAGGTTCTTGTCTTTCACCACCACCACACAAACATCTCTAATTTATCATATCCACTCAAGGAAACGATCAACCTTTTATCACCAACCTGCTATACTTTCGAGTGTGCTGGCAAGGCAGCAGGCAGAGTTACCTGCGACCCAGTGATGTCCCAGCATTTAACACACTGATGACTTTCACACCCTGAAAGCTCTTCAGAGGAGGAGTAACAGCAACAGGCTGCTCACATGTTTTATCCCTTGACTGTAGTTTCTGGCATTTTCTTCTCTCCATTCATAGCTGGGAGCAAACAAATCACCTTCGTACAGAGCAGCTGGCACCTACCATATTCTCCGAAGACCAGGTATGTGTACTTCTTATGCTGCACAACCCAGGACACAACTTTCACACCAAGCCAGATCAGCAGCATCCCCAGTGTGGCATCAAGGATGAAGTTAATAAGGTAGCTAAAAGCAGAGGGAAATTCAGGTTTGGGTTATGTTCTTAAGTGTTATTATTAAAAAGACAAAACCAAAAAAAAACAAACCCCAAAACAAGACTTCAGAAAATTCCCGCTTAATAGTCCAAGCTCACTTCCTTTAATGGTTTTTCCTACAGCCTTAACAGGAATTTCTTAGTTTAAAAGCCTGCTCAGCAGAAAAGGGAGCAGGTTCCACCCACTCTCTGGCATTGCTTTTTTATTTTTATAGCATTAAGTACTTCCTGGGCTACCCTTGCTGAGGCATTGCCTCCCAAAAAAGCAGGCTGCCTCTTTTGTTCTCATTAGCATGAAATCCCAAGTTTCAGGGAAATGGAACAAAACATTTCTGGAATTTCATTCAAGAAAATGGAAGCTTCTTGGACAGCACAGCTGCTCTGCAAACCGTGCAGCAGAAGAGGAAAGAAGTCCATTTTACTGAGCATCTGCAAGAGGCTCCTACAAGCCAAGACACAGACTGAGAAGCAGAAGGTCTTGCGAGCAGGTGACAAGTGCTGGCTCAACAACAGGCATGCTTGGTTCCCCAGAGCCCAGTTCAGGGTCTCCACTGCAGATCCAGGAGCTGAACCCATCCCTACCAGGACATTTGGGCTTGATGGGTTTGCTCTACAGCTTTGGTATTTTAATGAACTCCAGAGGAGAGGGAAAAAAAATAAAAAAATAATCAAGCTAATGTTTTCTACAACGTGAAGAAAATACCAAGTACAGGTCTATGGGAATGAACATTTTTTTTTCCCAGAGCTTGATACTGCCTCTGCTTTTGATATCCACTTGGAGCCTTTGGGTGTAGAAAAACTTGATGTCATGTTTTCAGACTAGCTTATTACAGCTTCCAGCTGCTGAAAGCAGAGTGCTCCAATACAAACATGAGGCTCTGGTGGTTTATATTGGGCAGGACACGTAGCATGTGAGCCTCAAAGGACAGGGCTGTAGAGTTTTAAGCTGCCTTGTTCAGTGTGACAAGGTAGCACAGGGAAACATAAAACATACATCAAGGCCAGGGTGGGGGGACACCAACTTGAAAGGCACAGCATAAGCATGAAAAGGTCTATTTTAAAACAGTGTCTGTTTAACAGAAAGATAAATCATTTTAGAGGCTCTATTTAGCCCCAGCTAAACTTGTGGCTGTTTGTTGGAACATAGGAAGGTGCATCACTTTTTTATATAAAAAAGAAGATGGACTAGAAGGTTTTCAGCAGCATTTTTGACAAACTCTTTTAGGTTTCGAACAGGATAAAATGGAGACCTTATAACTCTCAGGACTACCTGAAAGGAGGTTGTAGCAAGGTGGTGGTCAATCTCTTCTCCCAAGTAAGAAGCAATAGGACAAGAGGAAACAGACACAAGTTGCACCAGGGGAAGTTTAGGTTGGACATGAGGAAAAGTTTCTTCACTGCAAGGGCTGTCAAGCCCTGGCCCAGGCTGCCCAGGGCAGTGGTGGAGTCCCCATCCCTGGAGGGGTTTTGAAGTCATGTAGATGTGGTGCTGTGTGACATGGTTTAGTGGTGGACTTGGAAGTGCTGGGTTAACAGCTGGACTCCCATCTTAAAGGTAAACGATTCTATAATCCTATGAAAATTTAATCCAAAACTAAATTTGTAGCTGTGAAGCAGTTGGTCTGAAGTAAAGGCAGCATTTCTACATTAAGTCCAAAGTCTGGCTTAGAAAGCCCGTGAATAGGACTATGGGAATACATGTGATGGGTGCAACTGAATATCCAAAAAAAAAATACCCTTACATTAGACAAAGACCTAAAGAGTTAGAAAAACATTCTCAATAGTGGTCTGAGACCAGTCAAATTCCACAGTCTGATGCACAAACAAATGGCACATTTAACACTTGCACCATTGCAGTATTTACTGCAGCTTTTTGCCAGTATATTTCAAGGTGCTTTTAATCACCAGAAAAGCATGGTTGCACTACTACTACTCCATGAGACCAGCAGACTGCGAGGACCAGAAGACAACCCAGACCCTGAAAATAAGCTCAGCAGTTTATTCCCCCATAGTAATTCAAAACGATCAATTTTCACTGTGTGTGAAATTTTCCAAGAGGCTTGCCTCATCCTTTTACAGATGTAGGACATGAATGCAAGCACTTTGGGTACTTACAGAGAGCAAGGGTCCTCTTCAGTGAGATCTGACAGGAATATATTGGCAAAGTGAATGAAGAGAGCACCTATGGCTTGCTTGGAGGTATCATAAAACCTTGGGAAAAAAGAAAGAGACAAAGATCATAGAATGGTTTGTGTTGGAAGAGACCTTAAAAGATCTAGTTCCAGCCCCCCTGTCATGGCAGGGACACCTCCCCCTAGGCCAGATTGCTCAAGGCTCTGTCCAACCTGGATCTGAACATATCCAGTGATGGAGCATCCACAACTTCCCTGGGCAACCTGTTGAATGTCTCACCACCCTCACAGCAGAGAATTTCCTTCTTATCTACCCGCTCTCAGTTTCAAACCATTACCCCTTGTCCTGTCACTACAGGCTTTTGTAAAAAGCCCGTCCCCAGCTTTCTTGTAGGCCCCCTTCAGATACTGGTAGGTCACAACAAGGTCTCCCTGGATCCTTCCCTTCTCCAGGCTAAACAGCCCCAACTCTGTCTGTCCTTGTAGAAGAGGGGTTCCAGTCCCCTGAATCTATGCCCTGGAGCACCAGCAGCAGACCAGTCTCTGAAGAAAAGACCCTGCATGGATCTGCTTTCCACTAAGATGCATTCTTGATGGCCAAGAAATTGGTACATGGTGAAAAAGAGGCAGTTTGGCCAACTCCAAATACTTTAAATAATACTACTTCATCCCACAGCAGCTCAGTCTTGCAGATCTGCTGCTGAGTTTTAGCCTGCAGCAAAGGGCAGTTCACCCTCCACTGCCCAACCTCAGTTTCTCCAACCAGCAGTAAGTACAGAGATGCTTTGCAGAGTGTCTGAACCTGACAGCAATGCCCAGCTGCCTTATACCAACACACAGCCAAGCATACTGCTTGAGCTAAACCTGTCCTGGGTCAGGGGACACCAAAGTAATGAATCAAAATTAAGAACAAAAAACTTGACCCTGTCATGGAGACAGCCTGTGTGCAGGTTGGAGGGGACCCTAAACTGCTGGTTCAATCACCTACACTAAAACCAAGCTTTTCCGGAGGAGCTAGGCAGGGAATTTTACTTCTAGGGAGCACCAGCTACATTATGAAGGTTTCCTTAGGAAATTGCAGCAGAGCACTTTATACCATGCAGGACATTCAGAAGGCCCACAGGATTTTTAGCATAAAAGAAAATAATATTATATGTACACTGTCTTTTCAAGCTCCAAATTAAAATTCTCACCATATCCTCCAAGGACGCCTCTCTTCCTTTGGTTCCTTAAATCGTTTCACTGCAAAGAAAATTGGAGATGTTACCTTAACCAGCAGAGCTGAACTGATACACGTGTGCAGTCTGCTCCAATCTACAATGCAAGAGCAGTCAAAAAAAATAATCTGGAGGACCCTTAGAATTGGCCAGTCTAAAACTGAGCAAAGCTGAAGGACCTGGCTCTGAACTAAGCAGAGACAATGCCTGCACACACAGGTCAGAAGGATGAACAGCAGAGGTGTTTGGGAGGTAGTTGTGTGCTTCTGGCATCCTTCAGCAGCAGCACCTTCATACCATGGGACATAACTGAAACTAGGGATGGTTCAACACTACCTACCAGCCCTAACAGTTCTTGCAGGCAAATTGAAATTATGGCAGCAAGTGTGAAACAACATGGCCCAAGACTCCATTCAGCTTTTGAGACATAGCAGCACAATAAAGTCATCGCCTCCTTGCAAATAACGGGACCAGCGGACCTTCAAGAATGCAGGATCTTGCATACAACTCCAGCATATAGGTACCAGTGCCAACCCCCAAGACCCTGCAATCTGGCAAAACTTATGCCAGCTGGTATTAAAACATTATTTCATTATACAGTATTTTGCATGCCCACTGGCTACCACTGTGGAGAGCAGTGAGACACATGGCCTCAGTACCACCAACTATATACCCTGGAAAAAAAAATATATATACTTGAAGCAACTCTTCCCTCCCTGGAAACACTCCAGGTCAGGCTGGATGTGGCTCTGAGCAACCAGCTCTAGTTGCAGATGTCCCTGCTCACTGCAGGGGGGTTGGACTAGCTGACCTTTAAAGTCCCTTCCGACCCAAACAATTCTATGATTCTTTAAATGAAGTCACTCTGGCCAGAGGAGTTGGCTTCTTGCTGTGTCCTTTACATGTGCCCTCCTCTGAAGAGCCTTCCAGTGCTATTGCAGTTGCTGCTCTGAGCTTTATCTAGTTACTCCTTGGAGATAACAGCAAGTTGGGTATTTACCTGATTTTGCTCAGAGTGGGATGTGAACACTGGAGAAGCATCTCAAAGGATTCAAATTTATTTTGTCACAGAGATTGGATGCTCTCCTTGGGTTCAACCAGCACAAACAGGAGGTGCTAAAGTACCAAAAACAACATTCCATACAAAAATAATTTTATACTTTCACTGTCACTCCAGCTAGAAGCCCATTTTCAGAAAGTACCACCTACCAGGCCAAACCTTCTCCCTTTAAGCCCACGGGTACCAGTGCTCTGGAACAAGCAGACTTGGAAGAGGTCTTTCCACTACATTAATTAGAAGAAAAACAAAACAAAAACAAGCAAAGAGCATTCAGGGGCACTGTCTTGCTTTGTGGTGAGGTTGCTAACAGCTACACCTAGAGCTAAAGACATCATCATCATTACAGCTGCTGCCCCAAGCATGCTGCCTCCAAACCTCAGGCAGATACAGAAGGTGCAGATCCCTGACCTCACCTTGGCCACTGGAATCAGCTTCCTCCTCATCAGTGCTAATGAGCTCAAGATGGACGGCACATTAAATTTTCCACAGTCCGTTCCCAAACAGCTTGAATGGGATTCAGAGTTTAAAAAAAGAAAAAAAAAAAAAAAAAAGAGCCGCAACATTTTTTGAAGGGAATTGAAAAATAAAGTAAAATAAATTCAGTGCACCTTCTCTAACTCCTGACAGTTCGTCCCGGGGATGTGAGCAGAGCAGCTGCTTAGTGGTGCCATCTAGTGAAACAAGGAGCCTAAAAGCAGCAGGACACGTAAGCACGAATCAATGTGCAATGTACAACTCTGATAGAGAAACCACCCCAAGAAGCATGTAGCACAAGCAGTAATCACCAGATCCTTCCATACAGCCCATCTGTGCCTGATACCAGGCAGATGACTCATGCAGCCTGCAAAAGTGCAAATGGACCCTAGAATCATAGAACAGTTTGGGTTAGAAGGGACCATCTAGCCCAACCCCCATGCATTGAACAGGGACGTCAGCAGCTAGAGCAGGTTGCTCAGAGTACTGTCCGACCTGACGTGGCATGGTTCCAGAGATGGGGCATCAACCACTTCTCTGGGCAACCTGGGCCAGGGTCTCATCACCCCAGCATAAAAAGGTTTCTTCCTTCTCTCCAGTCTAAATCTACTATGGTTTAGTTTGAAATCATCACTCCCTGTCCTGTTACAACAGGCCCTGCTGAAAACATAACCCACAACTTTCTGACAGACCCTTTTAAATACTGCAAGGATGCAAGGTCTCCCCAGAGCCTTCTCCAGGCTGAACCCCTCCAGCTCTCCCAGCCTGGCCTCCCAGCAGAGGGGTTCCAGCTCTCCCAGCATTGCTGGGGCTCCTCTGGCCCCGTTCCACGAGGTCCCTGTCTCTGCTGTGCTGAGGACTCCAGAGCTGGACCCAGCCCTGCAGGGGGGTCTCCCAAAACAGAACCCTGGAAGCAGAGGGGCAGGATCCCCTCCCTCGACCTGCTGCCCCCACTGCTGGGGATGCAGCCCAGGATACATCAGTTAATCTATCATCACTATGTCTTCACCCTTGGGAGCCCTGTAGCCTACTCTACTCCTTTAAAAAGCAATCAAGAGCCACAACAGACCACACACCATCCCACATGTCACAGCTCTTCTTTCTTAATCCCCACCCCAGCTACTTGTAAACAGCCACTGCCTTCAAATTTACAACCAATAAAGGGACTTTTTTCACTGCTGACAGTTCTTCAGACATGAGGATGCTTCCCAGGGCAACTTGGGGATATGAAGACAGGGACCCAGAGTGCCACAGATGAAAGCAGGGACATCAGAGCCACATGCTTCTGCCTGCTCTCCACTAGAGTAAGGAGATGCACTTTTATAGACATGAATTTCCTTACTGCCTGCTGGAGGAACAAGGCACAAGCAACACCTCTGGCCCATTTTGGATCACTAACACTCCTGATAAGGCCAGCACAATTTTAAACACGACTTAGTATCCAGTTCTCTTTCCAGATTTACACTCCACCCACTGGTTAATCTTACAGTTAATGAAACTGCAGAAAAGCAAACAGCTTCTGTCCAAGTAAAAAATGCCCTTTCAGAGCCAGGAACTGATCTAATCCAGGCACACCACAGTAGCTGGTCCCATGAGCATCCCATAAAATACCCACATGGAATCTGAATGACTCAGGTTATAGAAAGAAACAAGCCTTTTTCCTCCCCTGCTCAGTGGGGAAGTACACAGCTTTGACAGCACAACTCCTACAGGTTCCAGAAACAAACCTACCTCCAAAAACAGAGTCAGTAGTAAGCTCAGGAAAGAAGCATCAAAACATGAGCTGGATACAGCTGATTTCCCCCCCAAAAAAATCAAAACCAATCAAACAAACAAGGGCTCTTTGCTGTTCCACATCTAGATGGTAACTGTTCTCTTCAGTACAGCAGTACTTGAGCAGTCAGGCTGCCAGATGGACATACCACAAGGGCTCATTCCCCTGGGAAATGCTGTCCTGGTCCAGCCTTGAAGGATGCAGGAATTTGCCTGCCAGAAGCCTGGAGGTTTCAGAAGTAGAACTTTGTGCTTTGAGTGGCAAGGTGACAGGGCGATATATAAAAAGACAAACCCCCTAACCACAGGACTTGGACCAGGCACGTGCAGAGTTTTCAATGTCACCCTCAAATCCATAGAAAACCATCACTCCGATGACCTGATCCGCTATTCCCATTAACAGGTGACAAATAAAAAGTCAGGCCAGGTGATATCAAGCATTTCCACTGCAGTTTGTGGCCTACCCCACCCAGAACAAATGCCTGGTTCCCCTCATCCATCCAAATCCCACAAGCTATCCCTGCAGCAATGACTTTCATCAGCACAAACAAGGTCTGTTGTCACCATCACCCTTCAAAGGGCCATTTACATTTCACCCACCCACAGGCAAGAGACCTGTGGACCTACCAAGCATTCTGAGCAGCCATTTAAACCATGCTTGCTCAGCTCATGGGGCAGAGACCATGATGCTGCAGAGCAGCAGTTGGAGGGGTCTGTAGGCAACCAGGTCAACCAGCTGACCACCAGCCCAACTGTGAGAGCACCAGGGATGATTTTCATTATTTTGTTAATGAAAAGTGACATGTTATGTATCCACAGCCACTCAGGCTGGAAATACAGTAATTCAGTGTGATAAGATGACAAGTAAGAGGTAAGAAGTTAATGGTGTGGTGCCTTGTTGAACACAGCTTGTCATGCCTCATTAGATTTAAGAGAGTTATCCGAGACTGTGTAATTATCAGAGACAGTAAAACTGTTGTATTAAAGATAAAAGCTAGTATTATAGAGAAATAATTAACTGCTTAATAGGGCATTTACTGTGCAGAGCTGCAGCAGGCTGCCTCCAAATTAAACCAGAAATCCAGCCAAGATTACTGGAGCTTAAACAGGCAGCAGAGTCCTGTGGTAGCTGTGACCCAGAGGTTAGGGATGGTACTAAATCCACATAAAAGGAGCAGCAGGTCTTTGAAAACTCAAGGAGCTGAGGAAGCTGCACTGCTGCTTTTGTACTCTGGTAGCAGAGTAGGGTTCTGGAGCGGCAAGATGAGCAGCAACTGTAAAGTGTCCCTTCTCCTCTTCCAAGCTCTGCAGAAAGCCAAGCCGTGGCACATACAGCCACAGGCTCAGCTGGCTGAGGTTGGAGAAAGACCAAAGTCTCCCTTGCTCTTCTTAAGACTTGTCTCCACTCACTAGGGTCAACTGTTTTCCACCAGCTGTAGGCATGGGTTTGCTACCAGGACTCAGATCAGTCCTCCCTTGGGATTTATTTCAAGAAAAGTTGTGCATGCTTATGGATGCATCAAGCAAACAAGAAATATGTAACTTTTAAGTTCTAGCATCTAGAATAAATTAGAAACTTAGTTTAGTACACACAGAGCTGCATGAGAAGGGAAAGAACCTCCATCCAACTAGATTAAAAATGAGCATAGCACGTACTGGGTCTACACCAGAAGATAACAGGATTTTGTCTTCTCAACAGTGCTACCAGACACAGTATTGATTATTGTAAACTCTGCTTCAATTCTCAGCTTTGTCCATTGGTAAAGTGAGCTGGCTTTTGCAAGAAAGCAAGGTTACTGCACATCTCTACACCGGAGTGAACTCTCAAACTGCCAGATACCTCCCAGCCTCCTCAGGGCAGCAGCCTGGACCACAACACAGGTCCCCCAGCTTTCTGGCATGCATTTGCTCCTCACCGACCCACATGCTAGTCAATGCTCTTTAAGTCTCCGCAAGTGTGCTTCACACACACCGTAAGGACTCCAGATCTCACTTTGTGCCTCTTCACATCATCACTGCACAGAAAACATTCCTATTAACATATGAAGCAAGTTAAGTTCACATGAACCTTTAGATTCCACCCCCCCCACCCCCCAACAAATCTTCCTAGGGAGAGGAAGTACAAGCAAGCTTTCAGACAAGTCTTTGAAGTCCTAAAGCAGCAATGAACCTCAAAGGTGAATACAGGTTGAGAACAATTGCTCCGGGGTTAACTTCAAGCAGGGAAGCTTGAGAAGTCAGCGCCAATTCACATGTTCCCTGGTGGTGCAGAGACTGCATGTTTGCAGCATGTTTAAGGTGAGTCTTAACTGGTATTGATGGCCTACTGAGCTGTCCCATATCAGAGCTATCTATTCTGAACACCAGCAAATCTGGGAGTTGTGTGAACTCATCTACCTCTGACAGCACAAAACCACCCAGCAGCACAGCTGATGGGAGACACTGGGTGAAAGAAAGCTGAACACCCCGTGCTCATGGCTGAGCATCCTTGCAGCAGAGCAGGATGCTACAGCAAGCACCATGAAAAAAACAAACAAACAAACCCAAAACACAAGCTACTAAACAGAGGAAGATGGAGACTGCTCATCCAGGTTCTTCCTGCAGGACCTGACCCTGCAC
>JAAGNO010002143.1:679-14138 GCA_033439905.1 Ceryle rudis
CGGACCTGGGCCCCTTCCTGTTCGCATGGTAGGAAAATGAGATAACAGAGATTTTTTTTTTTTTTTTTTTTTTTTGGTCACTTGGCATTTTGTTGCTGTTGGTGTCTCTGATGGCTATGTGATGATTTCCTCAGCAAACCTTAGGGTTTTTTCTTCTTAAAGATTTTATTTTGCTTTTAATGCCAATTTACAAATCCAACTCTGCAATTAGGTATGCACAGAGATAAAAAGTGAAACATCTTTTTTGTTGGGGGGGGAGAATGAGTATAAATTCAATACTTAAATATTTTGTGACTACTTTGAATTAGATAACTCTTAAAGCTTCAGGAAAAAATTCTTTCTTTTTCTTAATATAATTTTTTTTTTTTATATGAAGCTTAATATAGCTAACTCATGCAGTGGCACTAACTATCCAGTGATGCAAGCTCCAAGGTTACAGCCATATACTGAGTGCTGTATACAAACAGAAATTTGCGTATTTCCCCAGAGAGTCTGTCTGGTTCCACCACGGTTAAAGCTGTAACATTGAACACACAGGAACTTGCAGAGGGATTGCACTTTTTCTTTTCTTTTTTTTTTTTTTCTAGTTGAGGGAACCTTCCGTGCACAGCGATGTTGTCCTTAGTTGCACTGGTTATGTCATGCTATTCCAGCATGGCATTACATGATGTGACTGATGCAGTCTCATGTGTCACATCACAGTGAAATCACTGGAGGGGAAAAAGTTTTTGGCGGTGGGACTTAAGGATATTTATAAAAGTTGAGGTTTTGTTTTTTTGCACGATAGTTGTCGTTAAGGTCAAAGGTCCTTTAGTGCCTTCAAATGACCTGGCTGATTTCCATGGCTGTCGGCAGGTGTGCAACTGCAGATCAGGAGGAGATTGTGGTTCAAAATCAAATTTGAAACCTCATGTTTCTCTATAAAATGAGTTAGATGTGGGTTTAGATCATTTTCAAATGGCAAGGTTTAGTGGCATCATGGCAATCAGTCATATTCTTTCCTGTACTCAGAAGTACGAGGAGGGGATTAATGACCTACTGCTTCATGGCAAGGAGCAGGAAAAGAGCATCTGAAGTGATAGGCAAAAGCAGCATTTCTAATGTTTTGTTTGTTTTGGTTCTTTTTGTGTTTTGTGGGTTTTTTGGGTTTTTTTTTCTTTTTTTTTGTATTGGAATAACAAGGCACCTTGGCACGTAGAACAAACCTGTTTATGCATTTGTCCAAAAAAATCTACCTTCTATCTAACTGGGATGTTTGAATTGGGTGTTGAGTTCAGGTAGAGCTGAAGCTTTGTAGAAAGATACGAGTGGGGTACAGATACCCAGTTTCTATCATGTGTATGGAAAATCTGTTTTTCATGAATGTTTTTCATCCTTTAGTGATGGGTGAATGTCTGATTATTAGGATGATCTTTTCATTATTATTTTCTTTGTTTACACGGGACATTTAGGTTTAGATATTTTTTGGTGCTTGTATCAACAGCACGCAGCTAAATACATGGCCTTATACTGACTGTACTCAGATAAGTTTGCTGAAATTGTTTTAGTTGCTTTAATATTTATCCTTTTTAAATATGGAATCCTGGTTAATAAATGTGTGGGTTTTTTTTCTGGTGCCTGCATATTGAAGCCTGCTGATATTGATCCCACCATACCAATTAACTGGGGAAATGATTTGTCTCTGTTGTAGTAAACTTGTGCTTCTCAGTACAAAAAGAACAATGTTACAAGGTGGTCAAGTTGCTAACCTGTGATTTCAGGTGCTGCTTTCTTTCTGAAGTACTAATATAACCTGCTCACTCATGTGTTCCTGTGCCCAGGCTTATGGGAAGTGGCACACAATAACCTTATAAACTGGAGAGAGATCCCTGGGTAAGAGGACCCAGAAGAATAATGAATTTGTCTTCAGATCTAGAACTCAAATCCTGCAAAGCTGAGTTTCAAGCTGATCCTTGCAGGCTTCGGTTGGCTTCACGGTGGGCTCTACTTAGATGTACAATGCTGTCATTCTGGGGTGTTGCTGTGCAAGAAGCCCCAAAGGCAAGGTGACCTGCTTAACAGGCATCAAAGCACTTCCAGAGGCTTGGATGAAGAGTGTAGTATGTACAAAAAAATACATTTGTTGTATTGGTTCTGACTTGTGGCTCATAGTGGTGGGCAAAGAATATCAGTAGCTATGTTTTCTTTCAAGCTAGTAAAACTTGCCTTTTTTTTTTTTTTTTTTTCCCCCTTCCTTTTAGGTATTTGTTTGAATACGTAGAAGAAGACGACAAGCGTGTATGGATGATTTTACGTAATTAACACCTGCTAGATTTGCAAAAGGCAATTATCACTGTGAAGTGTTTACATTGATTTATGGGAGGAAGGTGGCCCAAGAGAGGGATGCTGATAATATCAACACAGTGGATTAAAAGCACATTTACACCTTTATTGACATATAAATTATCCGTGCCAGGAATGCACTGAAAAGGCTGCTGATGGAGCAATAATGTGGCACAAACTACTGGGTTTGGATTCAGCTCTGTCATCCTTCTGTAAGGCATGTAAATGGAAACCTTCATCTGAGCTAAAATAGGATATAGAGGCTCACAGAATGGCTGCTTGTTGAGATAATGAGTGGTGATGGCAAACGAGAATTTAGAAGGATGATAGAAAACGTGGACAAGTTTTGAAGGAATTCTCTTGTCTTTTTTTTTTTTTAAATTATTTTTAGATTTTTGTTGTTCATACTATGGATTTTTAGGGACAACTTAGAGGTCGGAAAGTGTCTTTGTAGCTGGGAAATGGAACCTGGCTCTGAATCCAGCCAACATCAGAAAAGAAAGCCTGTGACACATGGACTGGAAGATCAAAAAAGGGTAAGTGACAAAAGGTGGAAGCACTTTCTGTTTAAATTGCTGAATGAGATAAAGTGGCAGAAGAGCTCTTTCTCACTCTTTTATCAATTGCAGTTCCTGCTCACTATGCTTAGCCAGCTGTAGATCTCTTCTCCTGATTATAGATCTGAAAAAAATATTTGCCTTTCTCTTCAGGCTTGTTCCAATGTGTGGAGCAAAGAGCTGAGGGAAAGGGAAATTGTAGTATGAGTGAAAGAAGGGAAAAATCTGCAGAATTTTGGATGGTTGTTGATGAAGAGACTTAGAGTGTAAATGAAGTATATTTACTCTTCCTGAGTCTGGTCAGATTATTGATTTATTGTAACTTTATCTTTTTAATTGATACCATGAGGGATGTTTAAAAATTGCTTTATTGGGATTCGGTGATTAAATTTGCTGAAAATATTGTACACTTGTCAGTATCCTCATTGTCCTGCTGGTAATGTTCGCATTTTACTGTGGTTTCCAGATGTGACTTTGACTTGAAACAAAACCAAATGCACAGTGGAATGTGGTTAATGTCAGCTGGCAGACCTTATTTTGTGCAAGTGCTTTGTGGTAGCTCTGTGTGTCAGGGTAGTATTGTAGTATTTAATACTAATGGATAGGCTCATTAAGCTGACCTCAATGAAGTTGCCATCTTAGACAAACTGTAGCTTGTGAACAGTTGAGAATTTAAAGTTGTTTTCTTGGCATCAGTCGAGCAAACTGTAAAACTTGATGTGTTTTCTACTGTATAAATCATTTATATTGTTTTCTAAGCATATTTGAAGGGTGTGTTCAGCTTTGTGTGGAGAGCTCCCTTTTCCTGTAGCTTTTATACATGATTTTTATTTAAATGGAAAGGTGATTTGGCAAAAAAAAGATGACCATCAGCTATTATCTTGCTGTTCAACAGTACTAATTTTGGAAAGAGGGAGATGTGTCACAATTTCATCAAGTCTGCTGAAGAATAGAAGTGTTTTCCCTGTCACCCCATTAGAAATCTAAGCAGCCTGGAAAACTTTCAGAAATGGGATAAAATGCAGCTGTTTCCTTAGAGAGAAATGACACTTAGGGAACATCTATTTGGGGAACCAGATCAAAATCCTAAATGTATTTTAATTGCACCAAGCATGATCTATTAACTGATAACCAGCCAAGGTCTTCCTTCTACTTTTTTTCAAGGAAGCATTTTGTGACTGAAGTAAATCAATAAGGTTTGAAACAAAATCCTTCTACTGACTTTATTTCTGAAGGCTGCTAGTACATTTTATTTAATATTTTTTCTTCTTAAGTATACAACATTATAATACATATTGGGTATGACGGGAAAAACATTGGGGACCTGTGACACCAGAGCATACTGTAATGGTTCTAACGCACCAAAATTAATATGTAATTATGTCTGTCTCTCCTGGCTGATAAGTATAGAAGCCTACATCTCCCATCTGCTCCTAGCTTTGGGTATTTGGTGCACATGTAGTATGGGGCCTCTGAATGTATAATATAACCCCAAGTGAGGCTCAGTGGCAGCTGGGATAACATCAATTGGTCATGCTTTGCTGACATTCATTTTAACTTGAACTCTAGCTGTCATGGAGATTATTAAATTTATAATGATATATGTAAGACCTATTTTAATGACTCTGCATGGTTGGGTGAGCGCTCTCACTTCTGTTTGCAAAACAAGTCTTAATAGAGTATTACATTTCACTTCCTATAGAATTTTCCAGGGAAAGGTTACTGATGAGAGCTTTGCTTAGACTTATGTTTACTAGGGAGAATCAGTTTGGAATAAAAATCCTGATGCAACTCAGTTGTTATTGTTGAGTTGAATAGTAATATAAACTTTGGTGTTCTTAAGCTTAAAATTCTGAGATTTCTGATTGGGAGAAGTGGGTGTGTGTGATCAAGGGTCATTAAAATTAATCATCAGCAGACACTTTGTTATTGGAAATGAAGTTTGTGCTGGATGAAATAAGACCAAGCTCATTTTATATCGGGCAAGTGCATTCTCCTTTTTGTAATATATTTTATGGACGTAAAGTCAACTGTTGTTTAGTGGTTTTGAAGCAGTAAGAAATCAGTGTGTATATGTACCCCAATCAATGATGCATCTGGCAGGTCTTTCCCAAGTAAAATACAGAATGCTGGGTTTGCATTTGTGGTGTAGAAATAAAGCTTACTTTGCCTTTTTTTTTTTTTTTTTTTGTTATTTCTAGCAATCTACTTAGTAGCTCTGTTGATCAAAGCAAGATAGGATTTAATATTTGTGCTTATTTTCTAGAACCACGTGGTTTTGCTTTTCGTATGTTGGCTGATCTTCAAGAGCTAGAAACTGGGCTACTTCTGACATTGCCAAAATCAGTAGAAGCAGGTTCTTTTCACTCATCGCTGCATTAGCTTTCCAGGCTGAGTTTAGGACTCAGTATTAATGTTCAGTATAGCACTGCATCTATCTACATAACTTACATTTGCTCTGGTGGGAATTACATAGCCAAATTCCATGCAACTTGTAATACAGGAGTGAAAAATGTGATCAGATTTAACAACCATGTAAGTGGACCATCTGAAGGTAGTAGGATTACTTGCATGAATACTAATGTGAATAAAGTGAGCAGGCTTTATGCCAGTATGTGACCTTAACAGTCTTTAAATACCAGTGTTATAGGTGATGCTATAGACTTGTTGAGTTTGTGCCCAGGTTATTGCTTTGATATGAAAAATGGATGATTGTTCACAACCAGTAAATTTAGATTTTTAATTTTTTTTTGAAGAGGAGATTTGAGGAAATCGCTGTCAAGCGGGTAAAAACTGCTGCTAAAATAATGTAGTTAGGTACATGTCAGTCGTTGTGTCAAGCCATGAGAAATGTAGTGCTGCCCTGTGTCCTGATTAAATGCATTTGCTGATGATGAGTGAAATGGAATAGTTCTTCAGTTGATTCTCATCCCTCATTCCTGCTCTTCCTGATCCTTCATTCAGATCAGTAGCTCTGTGTTAGTGGGTAGAAAAATGTGTATGTATAATAGTGATGGGAGTGCTTTCTGCTTTGCCTGAATGAGCTCTTTTTGATTGAACAAGTAAAATGTAATTGTGAAATGACTTCAGACTTTGGAAGGGTCTGTAAATATGTATTTTATGCTTATATGTACTCTGCTGTCCGACTAAACTTTTGGCTCTAATGAAAACAGAAAATCACAAGGTAAGCAGAGATTTTTGTACCTTCCTGCCTTATTAGGCTGGTAAGTTGCAGGAAGTACTGTATGTTGTTGGGGCACAGAGAGCAGCATGCTAATATTGCATCTCCTAGGGCTTGTAGGTGGTGGGTTGCTGTTGTGTGTGGGTTTGTGGGGTGGTTTTTTGACTGCAGAAGAATTGTAACTCCAGACTTTGAAGTGTCAGTTCAAGCTACTCAGACATGCTACCAAAATGCACAGTGAACCAGCCACTGGGCCTTGTAAAGCTGAAGTGATGGTGGTTTTACAGTAGGTTTTTTCCCCTTCTTTCTACTCAATAGAAAACTTCCTTATCTTTTTTTCTTCCTTTTTTTTTTTTTTTTCTTTTGAATGAAGAATGTGTGAGTTGCAGTTTTATAGTGTTAAAATCAGACTAACACTTTTTCATGGGGTGTCTTTTCTCTTTACTTGTTTTTACTGAAACAGTTGTGGTGATGCACGATTGAAGCCATATGCTATAGCTTTGCTATATATGTTTTTCCTGGGTTATTATTGATACTCCTCAGATTTGCTTGAGGATACTTTGCTGTTACCTTTCAAAGTCAGCTTAAAGAGCATAAGTGGTCTCGCATGTATTGACCTTCTCATACCAAGAACTCGTGTTGTTTAAAGCGGGGTAGTGTCAGCTCATATTTATTAGAAGATTTTTGTGCTGAGACATTAATGCAGCTGATGGGTGCTGTGCTGTTGAGCCAGTGTGAAAGCACTCAAGTATAACCACTTATAAATTGCAATAAGGATTGCCTTCTGAAATTACAGCAAGCTGTTGTGTGGTGTTTTCATAATGTAACTGGGCTTTTATGGAAAGAGAAATGCAATAAAAATCCATTGAACAAGAGAACTGAGAAAATGTCAGAACCTTGCCTTCGTTTTGCAAATACTGAAAACATTCTGTAAGCATAACAATCTGTAATATTTTTAGCTCCTAGCTATGGGTTTTGTTTTGATTCTTGTAATTAAGATTGTTAATAAATCTACTTTAAACTTGATATCAGATTTGGGAGAATAAATGACATGGATGGGCTTTGGGGATCTGCCCAAGGTTCAGCTTTTCCTTTAAGGTCATAAGTTTTCTGCTTTTAAGATGGTCCTGAAACCAGTTTTGTGAGTTTGCTGTCTGTGACCGGTTTAAACCATTCTGTTAAGAAATTAGCTCAAAGAAACAGGTAGTTCTAATAACTTCAGTGATGCAGATTTGCATCTTGATTATTGTTGCAAGGTATTCTGTTCTATTTTCTGGCAAAAGTTTTTCCTGCAATGGTTTTGAGACAGTTGCGTGACAGAGTGTGTTTCTTTATTTTTATTATTGCCAGTCCTCTCCCAGTCAGGCTCTGGTCTTAAAGAAATGTCCAAGATGAAGAAACAGAGCTAGCTAGGATAGTTAAAGTTACCTATATAAGGTAAACAGCAAATTTTGAGCTGATGTCTGTTGTAATACTCGTGTAAGTAAAGGAATTTTGCAACCTTTTGAAAATCAAGGAGTGACTTTTTTTTTTTTTCTCCAACTTGTATAAATTCACGTTAGGATGTGATACAAAGAGGCTGTGGTGATGCAGACCAACCAAAGATTAGACTGCAAGTGGTGAACTTCATGCTCTTGAGGTCTCTGTGGTACAGTCTCATCTAGAACTGACTCGAGTCTAATTCCATCAGTTCTTTATTTTTTTTGCCCTGTCCTTTTCTCCCAAGTCTGTGTTCGCTGTCAAATGGAAAAAAACTTGCGTGTGATTTCTTGATGTCTCTTATACTTTCACAAATTGTGGGGTTTTACCTCTGGTTTGTTGCATGAAAGTGAGTAAACTGTATGCAAGGTATGTATATATGCTATGACTTGTTAGGCAGTGATGTGTTTATATATGGTTCCTAAAACAAATGGAAGGAATATGTATGGATGAGACTTGTAAGGGAGGTTTGCTAGGATTTTTAATTCTGTTCTGCTTGGTGGTCAGCTTAGTATTAAGGCTTCTACAGAGTTCAGTGCTGCTGTGGCTGTACAGGTAGTATTTTGTATCTGGTGTTCAGTCATCCAAGTGAAAAATAAAAAGGCAACTTCATTTCAAACTGAATCGAAGCAGAGCTGCTCAAGTTCAGGGATGAGGAATGTGGGCATACAAAGCCTGAATATAAGATGTTTACAACAGTACTGCAAAACTGGAGGGGACAGCAGTGACTTCCACTTGTCTCCTACTTTACATGGACTCAGTCCTGTATATTTTGTCAATCTTTGTGCACCTACTTATTTTTTTTCTATGCGATCAGAATTAAGCTGATGGACACCCCTACCCTCCCCAACCCACACACAAAAAAGATTCCCCTCCCCTTTGGGGTTTATTCTAGAATCCTGGAAAGCACATATCTAAAAATGCTGTATGGAAGAATATGTACACAGACGCAGATGTAATTTAAAATGGAACGGTACCAAATTGGGCAGAAACGATTTCTGTATGCTGAACCTGTGTTGAACAGTATGGAAGAGTTGATTGTTTCCAGTCCCAAAGGAGTGGGGGTTGATGCTGATGAACACTGTACGTGAGACACCCCTGATGCTGCTTTTGCCTTGAAGAACTTCCTTGCTTGCATGCATGTGTGCCTATATAGCACCCAGTTCTAAACTGCCTTTTTTTCACCATCTTCTCTGCTGGGAGATTAAGAATACGCTGGTGTGATCTGCTTGGACTAATCCTGCATCGGTGTCTGGTGTGCTGTGCTGCCTGTGGCACTGATCAATAGCTGATGTTTCAGACAAACCCAGCAGTGTGATGCCTCAGCTGGGTGCCTTGTGTGAGGAAGAAATCCAGCCCTTCTGCCAGCTGCTGCTGACAATGGGCTTTAAATCCAAAGGCATGAGATAGGATTATTGCTCTTTCCTTGGATGACTCCAAGTATTAATGGTCATAAATTTTGGGATATTTTAAAGACACCTTGATTGTGTGGGACATCTCCGGTCAGCAGTGGATTGAATGGAGAGGTGGTTGAATTCTGCATTAAATACAGTCCTCTCTAGTTGGCTTTGGGGTTCCTTGTCTGGGGCGGGTGAGAGTGAGCTGGAGAGTGAAAGCTCCGAGACTGGACTCGGTGCTGCAGCTGCGTCTTGGTGGCATTAGTGAGCGGGTTACTCTAGTTTTGCACATTCTGTAGTATACCTGAGGATTTGATAGCTAAGATCCTAATGCCGTCATTGGTCTAATTTCAATGGTAATGAAACCAAAAGGCTCAAGCAGTAAATACAGGTAAGTGCTATGTAGTACAGTCTGTATACTTAATCTTATAAAGAACACTTGTTTCAAAATAAACTGAATTTCTGATGTCAAAGGAAAAGCCTGCTACATTTATATCAAACACGGATTATAGGATGCTATGGAGAAAAGCAATTAATAAGAAACTTTCTTCTGTTACTAGTTATATTGTAAAAAAAAAAAAAAAATGTACCTCTGACTTGTCAGATTCTGAAGCAGCCTTGGAAACGACTCTCTATCTGTGAAATGCACCTTGTCTATCCTTCCCTTCTTTTTGCAGTGATGTAGCAGAAACAGCTGCATTTCCTTCATTCTTTCTGTGATTAAGATGTTGCAAAGCCCTGTTTTCTGGGCTATAGGATGCATTTCCCCAGACACGCAGCTTTGGGAGCTAGCCCACTCCCACACTCCTCACACATGTGAACAGTCCAACATAAATTACTCAGTTTCAAGTGACTCACTCGGTATTGCAAAAAATGATTTCTATGTGTGTTTGTTCAATTAATAGGACAGGTGTCAGTCAGTATGTTACATAAAAGATACAAGTAGGTAAATATCAGAGTTTGTAGTTTTAATTATTATTATAAAGCAAGTGTGACTTCCAGATAATATATACTAGAACTCATTAGTGTGTAGTTTCCTGTACACCTCTTTAGAAAAATATTCATTATTATGCAAATGTATGGCCTCTGGCTTTGAAGTAATTGTCACATGGAATAATGTGCGGGCCATGATATTAAATTCTTCAAAACCTAAACAGCTGGGAAATTCATATTGGACAGTCAGATATTGCCTCTCATGATGTCTGTGCCTGGAAGCAAATTTACTGTCCCTGAGGTTCACTGTCTAGTTTGATATTCCTGGTGAAGGGAGTGGTAGGAAGGGGAATTGGAATAAGGAGGAAGGAGTGTAAAGGAAATAGTCTCTGTGATAACTCTGACTAATTTATTAATTTTAGGGCATACTGCAAAGCTAAGAGTACCTCAAGGGTCTTTTAGAAAGGGAGGCGCTGGGGAGAGGCAGACATGCATTTGTCAGTATTTATTTTTAGGCATGAGTGTTAGGGTTTCTTCTGGTTGATTATAGTCTAGTGTGACAGATGTGGTAGAGTTTTATTTCTGCTTACATACCACAGCAGTTCAGAACAACTTGGAGAAACAAACATTAGTGACAACTTCCAGTAGCAGTAAAGCTATATTATCATATTTAATCAAGAAATGAGATACCTGTGCGAAGGCATAGATTCAGTAGTACAGACAGCTTAAAACATTTACTGGTGCGGTTTGTGGCTTTACAATAGGTTTTGGTGCAGATGAAGGAGCTTTTAATGAGTGTGAGAAATGTGTGTTTCCTCACTATGTAATTCTCTTCGAAGAGCATCATTTGTCTGTGTATGCTTTCAAGTTCATATATTTTTTTCAAAGGATTGCTAAAAGGGATATTTAAAATGCAACAGAACCTGGTAGAAAAATAGCTGCTACAGATGAAAGCCGATACTTTCATCTAAAATTGGTCAAGGTTACACGGGTCTAACTTTAAATAACTGGTAGGAGACTTCTGGACCAAGGTATCAACTTATTCTCCCAACCTGAAATCCCTTTGTAGTGCAGTATCTTACTGTCATTTTTTTTCTACATCAGATCATAATTTCCCTTTTTCTTTGCAGAAGAATACTGGAAGGGATAATACATCCAAGTTTTTTGCCTTTTCTTCCACTGAGATTTCTGCCTGTCAGTTTACTCTTTATTTCTGTTCTTTTTCTGGCAATGCGGAGTCACCCAGAGGTGTAGGACGTGACAGAGGACCGTAGTCTGAGGTGGAAATGGCACGTGTATAGTGTTACAGGGGAGGTGAAGTCAGTGTAGAAACCTAGACCTTGCTCTCATGCCTCAGGAGCTTACTGCAGCATCTGATGGGATCCAGGCCTGTCTTTGGGCTCTACCGAGAAGCTCCTGCAACAGTCCCATGGAAGTAAATATTGGTGAGACGATGGTCTTTGATTTTATTGGGTTTTTTTCCTTTACAGAAGACTTGTCATTTCTTTTCTAGAAAAGAATGATCTTGCTTACAAATTAGGTTGTCCTTGCAGCATTAGTTAAAAATAGCACAGTATTGAAGACTGATTCCTTTTCTTGCTAACAAAATTTGATGCATGGATGTCTCTTGAGGCTATCACACTTTGATGGTAATAAATATGTACTCAGACTTGTGTAGCTATTTTTCATGTGGGCTCCACTAAAAAAGGAGTTGTAGTCAAGGGAGTTGAGGGGCAGGGAAGTAGCTTCAGAGGCCTGATAATATAAAATAAATTGAGAAATTGATAGAGACAAGGTAAGCTTGTTGTGAAAAAACTCATAGGTGGAAAATGAGAATTCTATGTGGTGCAAGCATTCAGTTTGCACTTCATATTCTAAAGTCTTTCAGTTCTTTGTGATGACAGCAGCAACTATCAGATCTTCAGGAACTTGGAGGATTTGTTTAGCATAAACAACATGCATCTGATAAGACTACTTTCAAAATGTAACAAGGCAGATGGAATTGCCTGTGTTATTTTGGGGTGTCTCTTTGAATTTTTCTAATTCAGATGTATTGTTTTCTTCAGTTTTTGCTTTATCATGTCAAACAAGGTAATGAGTTCTTAAATATCTTCAATTCAGTACTGTGATTTTTAAAATTTCTAAGTAAATCCTGTGAACATTTTAGAAGAAAGAAGTTAGAAGCTGGAGAGATCACAGAATTGCTAGATGTTGGGTGAGGGAAGCTGGACTGTAGTTAAATTTTCTGTGAGATTGGCAGAAACTGGTCTTTAGTTCTATTAGCATTCCATTGGTCCACAACATGAATGTTAAACAAAGACTAGATGGTGCTAGTTCAGTTATTGAAAGTGTGTCCTTTCCATTTAAGCCTTGATCAAAATCGATGTAAGATATTAGAAATGAGTGAAAGTCACAGCATCTGTCTCTTTGTTGCCCAAAGTAGTGCTTCAGTGTTATTTAGGCTGATAGCTCACAGCCTAATGAAGGGGAAAAAACATCGCCAAACACCAGAAGAGATCTTTCTTTCAAACATGTATTTTTTGCATGTTTTAAGTACTTCCTGCACTCCCTTGTTGCGAAACTCATGTTAATCTTGTGTGCTGTGTTTTTTGTTTTGTTTGTGGTGTGGTGTTTTGGTGTGTTGTGCATTGCTTGGTTGGTTTGTTTTTAATTTGCCTTCCAAACTGGCATAATTTAGCTTAATAAACTGACTGATGGAGCTCAGACTTGGCAATAGGAATAACCTGTCTTTAAGCTCCTTTTCCTTTAAGATGCCTGATGAAATAAAAGGAAGATTAGTTACAGTATGTATGTGTTAGGACTGGAATAAAATCTTCATAAATATTAGGTGGGAAAAATAAATACATGGATGTGTCCTGTTAAAAGTCAACTGATATGACATAATAGACCAGCTGGCAGAGGATGAAAGTTAAGTATGGGGAAAACTTTTCACCTTGTTTAAACTGTGTGAACTTCACGTACAGTAGAGCACAGTGAAGTGCTAAAGTTGCTGGAAGCATGTACAGACAAGGGTCTTTCTAGATAAGCAGCTGATTGCTTTTTTGAGAGCCTGGAACTTTAGACCACCCACCAGCAAGAGTTAATGTTAATCATTTTATTTACAAGTAGCTGAATCTAATGTAAAGGTGTTTAATGCATTGATAGAATCAAAATGAGCCAGAAAAATATATCCTGCATAATGATAGAGTCAGAACTGTGGCTCATGTAGTTGGGGAGGCAATGTTCTTGAAAGATACACTGTCAAATACAAATCTGCATAGTTCTCCCTCTCCTAGCCCACAGCTGTCTTTGTGGTAAGAGTTCATAAGATAAGGTGAAAAAACTTCTGCCTCTTGGTCTTCCCAATCTATAATGTGGGGCAATATTCACTTTACAAAGCATTTTGGGATGTCCAAATGAGAGTTGAGTCGCATTACCTGGAAATCCCATTTTCGTAACATACATTGTAATCAATAATGGCATAAACACAGTGTCTTTTTTTTATAGTCTTCTGTGTTTCTAAAACACAAACCAGGGCAGACATACTATAGCACCTGATAGCCAGTGTACTCCCCAGACCTCGGCAATCT
>JAAGNO010002144.1:43066-58987 GCA_033439905.1 Ceryle rudis
AATAAAGATGTTAAATAGAAATGGTCCCAACACTGAGCCCTGAGGAACGCCACTTGTGACCTGCCACCAGCTGGATTCAGTACCACTGGTCACTACTCTCTGGGCTCATCTGTCCAGCCAGTGTTCCAGCAGATCGTGTTCTCATCCAGGCCATGCACAGCCAGTTTTTCCATTAGAAATCTGTGGGGAACAGTGTCACTTGTGAGGAAGGTACTCTTTTATTTTATACCAAACTACAGAAAACAGTTCAGGACCTAGGAAACTAAGAGAATTAATCCTTTATTGTAGCGGTTATCTTCAAAGCTTGTCTGAAATATTTTTTCCACAAAAGATCCAACTGTGTTAGTATTTGCAAAGAATAAAATGACTGCTTGTGATTGCTATTGTCAAGAAAAACTGATTTCTCTATGAAGCATAGCAAGTCTGTGAGCACTGATGCTGCTGGGACTAAAATGTACTCACAGAATTTAATTAAAACTGGTAAGTAATTGGTGCTTATCACTCCACATCTAAAATAAGTGCCTGCCTTATTTAACTCCGTGTTGTGCTGAGATACGCAGTATGAGAGACACAAGAATAACATTTAATTTTTAAGAAAGCTTTATCTTACTGATGGCAGACCTTCACAGGAGTCATATGAGAATAGAGATGTCATTTAAAACTTACTGTTCTTCCGTGTCACCTTCAGGCACGTTTTGCCAGATCTGAAATCTAGAGCAGTGTTGACACTTTTCTCTCACTCCAGAGAGAATAGACCATTCAGATCCTCCTCCATCACTCAGCAGAGCTGTGACAAGGTGAAGAGAAAAACATCACAACATTTCAGAGAGTCTGTCTTAGCCTTCTTCACAGGATGCAACACATCAGCGCAAAGAGAGAGGACGGGGTAGTGAGGTACCTTCAGCACATGCCTAGAAGATTATTTTCAAAGTTTGCTGTTTGTTCTTCTAG
Source organism: Ceryle rudis (assembly GCA_033439905.1). Taxonomy (NCBI): domain Eukaryota; kingdom Metazoa; phylum Chordata; class Aves; order Coraciiformes; family Cerylidae; genus Ceryle; species Ceryle rudis. Next base: position 44,018 of record JAAGNO010002144.1, read on the forward strand.
AAATGAATTCCCACTCGATGATGATGGATATTTTCAGTCTTAAAGGTAAGAGGCTAGACTATCACGTTACTGGCTGCCAGATATGGGCAACTGATTGTGCTGGCTGTTCTAGCAGCCTCTGGTTTTATGTCTGCGCTTAACTCCACCCTTCTAGCCTTCACTGCTACAGATGGATACTGGACTGCTATTCCTAGATACTGGACTGCTATTCCTAGATGAAATTTGAATAATAGACACTAGAGATGGAAAAATGCCTAGTGGTCTATTCCCTGAAAGCTGCCAAATAGATTTTATTTTAAAAACTGCAGGCCAATAACTTCTATGGCAAACTTTCACCATGAAATATTACATCCTCTTTATAGCGTGGGCAGAGAGCAGGAGATCTAACCACTTCTTGGCTTAAGGTTTTGCCAGTCTGTAGGCTTGGTACCCAAAGACTCCATTTTGGTACCAGTTGCCTTTTGCTTTGTAGATTTGGATCATCTGGGTTGTTGGATAGGGCAGTTTTTAAAGTGTCCCAAGTAATCCAACTAATCCCTTGTGTTAATACCTAAGTGCTGGAAAAGAGAGTAAAGAGTATCTGTTGAATCGCAAACATTAAGCACCCAGTCCTACAGGTTGCTTTACTTACAACTCAAAGCACAAGTGCTGTAGCTTGCAGTAGTCCCTGCCATTTCTGTAGGATGCCTTTGTAGCCACAATGGCTGAATGTACTACGCTGTGACTTGCTGCCAAAGTTAAAGCTGTTCTGAGAGGGACAGAAGAGGTGCCTTTCTTTGAAATGACCCCTGTCTGCTGGCTGTCCCGTCAGATACGGAACTGCACTGATGCTTCTGAGCTTCCTCAGAACCGAGCTCAACACATGGTTTTATAAACCAGGGCTTTCAAAGGCTTGTGAGGCTGGGGGTTTTGGGGGGTGGGTGTCTGTGTAAAACTGGACTCTGTAGAAGTAACTAAAATGTCTCTTTTAGGTTATTGAACCTGTAATGGAAAAAAAAAAAAACCCTGCAGACACTGTAACGGTTTAATTGGTATTCAATTGCTTGTACTTTTTCAGGCCTTTAAAGAAAAATATCAAAGAATGAACTATAAAACCAGATGTATATCTCCAGAGACTTAAAATTGTCCGGTTTCCAGTGACATGCTTTAATTCGCCTCCCACTTAGTAATTTTACATTGGCTCGAGTCCTTTGAATAAGAAAGGGCAACTGACCCGTCCAACATTACTGTTCATACATTGAGCTGGGAATGATGGGATCTAAGGAAATCCGTAATCTCATTAACTGCAATTGTATATGCATATTTGTAAATTCTGAATGCTCTAATAAATGTCTTGGAGGTGATCCAGAGGAAGACTTCAGTCTATGCAGTTTTGCACATGCTTAGGTGCTTAGCCAGCTTTAGAAATTATTATAGGTAAGGAATTACTGATGACCAAGCTTTTCCACTCCTTTCCCCATTCCTCCCCCGCTCCCTTCCCCACGTCGTTACTTAGATTTCAGTTAGTTCAGGTGCTCCCTGTTACATAAATGTCTGCCTGAATATAAAAAAAAAAAAAAAAAGAAAACAACAAAACCCAGCCCAAAAAGCCCTCACCAAAGCCTGGGTTTGTGTGCTGAAGGTCCCAAGTCTTTGTTTCAGCTGGTCCTTGTGAGAAAGGGGCTCCTGCTATGGCTGGCTTCAGGGTGACAGACTAACAGAGAGTGGTGGGTCGCCTTTTAGCACCTGTGGCTAGAAGGGAAAGGGATCTGTGCCTGGGTGTCCCAGGGCAAGAAAGACACCCATTCTCCCCTTCTCCCCACCGTGGGGGGAAGCCAGCATTGGTGTGTTGAAATGCTTTATTTTGTGCTGTCAGTACCTTTTCTGTTGCAGCAGGACACTGTGCCCTGAGGTGCAGCACCAAAATGTGCCCTGTGCTTGGCTCCAAAAGTGTCTGCTTCTTGCCAGTAAAATCTCCTGCCCCTTCGCAGGTGGGGGAGCAGCCGATCTCTTGGGCTGGGCACTGGTGATCTGAGTTCTCCTGGAGATAGTAGTTCTTCTGGGAAACATAGTGTGGTAATTCAGTCAGGTAAATAGTTGGGACCTCATAATATGCAACAGAGCAATAAGGTGGGGTAGGGATTTAAACCCAAAGGAAATAGCCTCTGTTTATATGAATTAGAAGAGAGTTTGAAATCCCAAGGTCTCATCTTGTTCTGGTTTCTTTGTGGGTTCACCTTCCTCTTTTCCTACTCATTACTTATGACAGAATGCAGTTTACCATGAGCTTTACTTTCCTGACTCTTATCCCAGAAGCAGAAACTCGGGATGAGGCAGGATCTATGCCAGCCTTGGTTTCTTTTCTATTCTCCATCGGTTTTCATCTGAGTATTACCTACGTCAATATACATAACGCATATTGGAGAAACAGATACAAAGTATGGTTTCTACTAAAAATGATCACTTTATTTATTATGGAAACCACAATCTTGCCTGTTATCATTGGTTTAAAATGGGACTAATTGTTTGGACAGACCAGCAGTTTAGTTGCATGGGCGGCTAAATAGCGTAAGTTAAGTATGAAGTAGTTGATTTTGATGATAAAATATCCTCAAATATTATTACAGTTGTATGTTTGCCTGAAAATTGAAGGGAAAGGTGGGTTTGGGGTTTTTTTCCCCTTTTTTTGGCTGAATTCTTGGTTTTCTTGGCCAAGGAAATTGTTCTGTGTCAATCTGATTTGCTAAGAAATTGTTCAGTGGAGACCTGTAACTGTTTATTAGAGCTGTTGGGTTCATGCTGAGATTAGGGACCTTTAGCTAGAGACGGAGGCCAGAAATTGCTTTTTTTTAAAGAGTCTGAGGAATAGAATGAACCTAGATTTATTATGAATTCTACCTGCAGGAGGAGAAGTTGGTAAACTGCAAAATAAAGGGTCACCCCTATGCTTCCAGCTCCAGTTCAATTGCAGCTAAGATCTTGGGAGCGGTTGATCTGTCTGGTTTAAGGTTCCATTTTTCCCTTCTTAATCTAGCTTTGAAGGTCATATGGCAGAGAACAGGGAGATTTGTAATATCTTTGAGTATTTTGAATAAGGGTAATATTTCTAAACCTTTCTTAATTGAATGATGTAGTCTTATAAAAGTCTAAACATTTCTGTATCCCACCCTTTGTTGGATAAAAGGGTCTGTAATGGGTAAGAAAACCTTTGGCAATTTGCAAAATCATAGCTTAATCTCGTAATCGAACAATTTGATTAGAAGTGTTGATAATAGAAATGTCTTTGTGCCAACCCATGAAAATGGATGGCTGCTTGACTGGCTCCCACTGTTTTCTCCAGCAGGCAGTGACACTTCCCAGCAAACCCCCTTGGAAGCCATGGGGATGTTTGCAGCAAGGTGTAGTCATTTTACCTGATGTTGTAGAAACCCCATTTCTCTGTGGACCTTGGGCTGAGTATCAGAGGTAAGAGGGAGCAGAGCTGTGGGCCCACACAAGCACTTTTTTTTATTTTCTGTCTTTTATAAAATTTCTGCTTTTGAGCTTCAGCTGGACAAGGTGCATTAGAGTTGCTTCTTTGCCAGGAATTGGGAAGCAAGTCCAGTCTTTCGCAAAGGAAGGAAGGAGCGGTCCTAGAGCAGCAGAAGAGTCTCTCTTCCCGTATTTTGCCTGGTGGGGTGATGGGCCTGAGCCTGGGGAAGAGGATGGAGAATCCCTCAGTGATTACATCTTGAAGGAGCGAGAGTGTTGAGAAGCTCTTAGCATGATTGTTGTCCTGAGGTGATGTTTAGCCTAATGGGGCTGGCTGCTGGATGGGCACAAAGGGATAACAAATTAGCAGAAATGGAAGCAGTTCAGCTTAACTTATCCTAGAAACCAGAGATTTTTAGGCCGATTAGAGCAGAAATCCAAAGCATTTTTTCAGCTAATTGCAGCGCTACCATTGGCATAGCCTCTAGTATAAACTCTGGGGAATCAGAGTTTATAGAGCTCTATTCAGAGCTGAGGTGTCAATTGTACCATCTTCCACAGTCACGGATTTTATCGAGCCTTCACCTGTGGCAGATGAGATGACCTGCTTTCTGTGACTCTTCCAGTTGTAAAATGAAGTCTGAGTTGTTGTCTTTAACGCGTCGCAGAACTAGAAGTGAAATTGGAGCTTTGGATGTGCATTTCTACCTATGTCCTGAACACGTTCTGCAGACAGTTTACTGCTGGCTAAGTGACTTGAGTGGGGTTAAAAAGGAGGCATTGCAGTAACCTACTATTTAAAGTCTGGCACTCAGAGTATGTTCATCATTTCTTAATCTGTCCCTCAGTCTGGTTATAATTTGCATCTTGAGCAATCGTACTGCATTCTACATTTGCATTTGTGTTTTCTTTTTCTATTGTTAGACCTGTTTTCATCTTACACATTTTTCATTCTTCTGCAGCCCATAGCCATTGATAGATGACAAGGTTCAAATGCAGAAGGTCAATTAGATCATCCAGTGTCCATCTCTGCCAGCACAGGATTATTGCTTTCCTGGTCTATTTGCTATTGTTCTGTCCAGCCGATTGCTAAATAGGTCCAGTTTATTTTAAGTTTTGCCACCAATAATATCCCACATAACCTTAATTATAACAAGGGAGTAGAGTAGGGTATTGTTGAGAGGTGGGAGATGGTCTCGTATGGTCAGAACAACGTTCTATTTTCTGACTTTTCTCACTCGGATCAGATTCGGTACGTTTTTCTGGAGCACATATCCCTAACTGGTCAAATCAAACATCTACATCAACAGCACTGTTCGACTCTTGCTTATCTCAACCTTTTCAGTCTAGAATATTCACTTAGCAGAAAGCAGATGGCTGTTGGCATGTGTCGTCATTAAATCAAAGGTTCTTGTGTTCATTGAGAGCATGTTTGCTTGTATGCTTACAGTCATTCTGGCAAAGAGGTTTGCAGTTTGCCTTCCCCTTCATTTCAGATTGCAGTGGTTTATCTAGTAGGAGCTGCCTTAAGGAGCTAGATAAGACACTACTGAAAAATTGCTTGCCTACAGAGGGAAATAAGAGTTTCACTGGCAGTCACAGAGACAGAACTCCACTGAATCTGAGGCTGGGAGTGATGCTGCATTGCAGACAAATGACTTGGTGCACATTTACCTTAAATTTCAAAAAATCCATAATACAAGTCTAAAGCGTATATAGTTCATGCCAATTTCAAAATGCTTTTCTAAGGTTAGATTTTAAAGATTATTCTAAATTTTCACACTGAGAAGTATACTTTTAATTATTTGAAAGCAAGTTTCTTCAGTGTCTTAAGGTCTGCATACCAACCAAAATCAGTGGAAAGGTTACATGAATAGATTCTGCTCGTGCAGAAGCATCATACTGTTAGCTGGATAAAATATTCTTTGGAATAGTTGTCTGGGTTTTTTTTTTGAATGCAGCTCTCAGCTGCTTTCACATAAATCTTGTACACTTAATTAAGGAGCTTAAGGTGAAGGTAAATTTCTGGCAGAGTTCAGCAGATATTGCATCCATTGTAAAAAAAATAGCTGCACTGCTTGCTGCAACTCGTGGAGGGCAGAGCCCTCTTTCACAGGTGAGCAAGCATAAGGGAAGATACCAAGAGTCTTTCTATCAGTTTTCTGTGCCTAACACAGGAGGAGAAAATGCTGACAAAGAGCTGGCTGTGAAAATCTTCCAGATTAAGCTTTACAAAGTTTAATGCAGCTTCTTCACATTACTGTGAGTAGTACAGGCAGCTCTGGGATTGCTGCGCTAGTAGTAGATGGGTGGCGCCTAAATCCTGATTTCCAGGCACAGTTGAAAGGCCATGCCGTCCATCTAAACCCGTGTCTGTTGTCATGCTTACCACAGCTTCAGCCTTGGTGTGGCCGGTGATTTCAGAAACCCACTTAGCCTCCAAGTTCTTGCAGGGCAACTTCTCAAATGGAGCATACCTTCACAGCTGTAGGTTGGTCTTTACACGTCCTCAGACTGGGTCTTGCTTTTGCAGGCAGCCATAAATAATGCTTTGCAGGATGTATTTGACAGATCATAGAATCATCGAATGTTTTAGGCTGGAAGGGACCTCTAGAGGTCATCTGGTCCAGCCTCCCTACACAAGCAGGGACATCTCTACCTAGGGCAGGTGCTCAGAGCCCCAGTCTGTTACCCAGGAGACAGAAGGCTGACTTGGGAAGTCGGATATTTTTGCAAACTCGTGCTCTCTAGCTGTTTGCCTCTGAAAAATGGGAATACCATACTCTGACATCCTGTGTCAGCATTCAGCTGACTGCTTTGCCTGGTGTTTTAAGGTGAGCCTTTCCCAGTTCGCCTGTTGAAGGTGTTTCACTTTGCAGTCACTGGGGGAGGGAGAGGCTGCAGTTGAACCTGATTCGATATGGGTGCTGTCATGTGATGTGCAGCAGTCAGGACCAAATCCTTTCTGCAGATCAGGCAGCATAGAGGTTTGAAGCAGCTTTCCCTTCTTTGCAGAGCGTGATCTACCCACGGAGATCCTGAGTGCAGTGTGAGGTGAAGAAAAGAGCAAGGTATCTTTTTGTGGCAAAGGGTTAGCTGGGCTTGAACAGCTACCTTCAGAGGGAGATTCAGGACTGAGCAAAGAGAGACTTTCGCTATCTCTGACTGTGCTCCTGTTCTGTTCTTCTGCGGTTTCTCTGGGCCAGTGTAAATAACTTCATGCTCACTGTGCTGGTTTCTAGGAATACTATTCTAAGGCACCTAATTCTCCCCGGGAATTGTATCTTTACTGTCTAATTCATGACTGAGGAGTCTGCTAGGCAACAGGAAATCTGCAAATTAAAACATTGCAACATTTAAGTCCCTGGCTGTACCCCAGCTTTGCTGGAGGACCAGTTTTCATCTGTTTGCCTATGAAAAATATACTCAGATGTATATCATTTCTCTTGCATCATTTAAATGATTCCTCATGTTTCCCACCGGCTATTATTTTTATTACCCACATGCAGTCACTTTGCTGCTCATTTTGTTCATTGTAATGCAGCCAGTAGCACTCTTGTTTCTTGATCCCCCCAAAATGTGTGGTTTAAGGTCCCACATGAGCAAAAGTTGGTTAAAGTTAAGTGGGCTTAGCCCTCCAGCTTCTGCTATTTTGTGGTAGGATCTGGACCAGCTCATTTACCCATTGCAGAGATGGACTGTCCATCCTGATTCCCTGGGCTGGATGGCTTCTCCTCTTCCTCAGCCCTAGTCTTTTGTCCTTCCTGCCACAGAGGTTGGAAGGGACTGTACTCTGACTTGCTCGCTGACAGCTATCAGTATGACACCAGTCATCTTCACTTCTCTCATTTACTGACTGCTCCAGGGTCCTCTCTTTATGAATCCAAGAAGTATTTTCTCTTCCTGCACAGCATGAGCCCACAGCTCACTAATGGCAGTGCTACCTTGCTAGCAGCATCCTCTTTGAGAGAACAGAGTAATCCATGGTGCCATGGCTGAAACACTCAGGAATATCAAGTGTCAAGTATTCCAGTGTGTGCATGGGTGCTCAGGGAGCCCATAAATTGTTTTTGGAAATCAGGGGTAAATTTAGTCAATGCTTTTTCTCCACTGAAGAACAAGCCTGAATGTTGAAGCAAGTTTCTGCGTTTTGATGCTTGGAAGATCATGAAGCTCTTGGAGACAGAAAAATTTAATCACCAGGTAGACTCTGTCTACTCCTCTCCAGGACTTTTTTGGCGGAGACTTGGGGTATTTTTGCCTTGAAGGAGAGGACGGTGTTTTGCCAGTGAGTGACACTCCAAGATGACTTTTGAAAAATACATAAACCAACAAAAATAAATTGCAGTATTTATCCTTAGGGATATTTTTTAGTGTGAAGTTTGTGTGACCTCTCCTTTTATTTCATTTCTCTGTCCTTCCATAATAGTGTGATGCTCAGCACTAAACAAGCTTTTCTTTCAGATTGCATGCCTGCAGAAATATAAGGATGAATTCCTGATACTCTCTCCTGATTTCCATAATAATTTACCCATTGCTCTGGGGACCTTTCATCAGCCTGCTACACCTGCATTTCAAAGAAAAACGGAACTCTTACCAGAGAATCAATGTTGATATTCCAAATTTCTTGATAATAGACTATCAAAAGCCTGGGGTGGGGACCAGAGCACCTCTGCCTGAAGGTGTTCAGTCATCTGCTGCACAGAGACTCAGTATTCAGAGACTGGCTGGCTCACTGCTTACCTCTGACAGTAAAGTAAGGCAGACCCCAAAGGACCGAGAAGGGATTTAGGCACTTCCAGCTCTACCTGCTTGCCCAGTCTGTGGGACACCCAGTTTGAAACCCCTCCTTTGCCAGGTTCTCCCAGCAGGGAGACTGTTTAACCAAGGCTGTTTAACCCACCTTCTAGGAAAAAAAGAAAGATTTTTGGCGGGGGACTTCAGTCTCCTCATTGAAGCTGTCACCCTTGGGTTCAAGGATTTAGTTCTCATGTTCAGTGAAAGCATTGGAAGGTACAAGGCTGTCATGCTAGGCTGTGAGACCTTTTCAGAGACCATGGAGATCCGAATACTACCAAATCTTTCAGACAGAGACTGGAACCTACTCACCCTCGCAGGTGACTGCCACCAATACTTCTTTAGTTCACATAAAGCAGAGGAGCTTATGTGCAAGGGAATGCCTTGCAGATTAGAGGGAAGACCCTGTTTTGGAGAGGTAGGATGTGTGAAGGGGAGGAGAAGTTGAACTGAGAGGCTCACCCTCTTGCAAGAGGAAGGTGAATCACACCTATTTATGCTAAAAAAAGGTATGCAACCAGTGCAGTGCTCAGGGTTGCAGTGTTTCAGTTCTGCCTGCAAAGCTGGACTGCCGGTCTGTGTAGCTGGGAGACAGATAAATTCTGGATTTGGAAGGACTTGTCTTGAGCCACAGGAATAAAAACTTGTTTACAGCACACAAGGTAAGATTTACTGAGCACTGTCACTATTAATAGCATGAACCTATGTAACAACTTACTCCTTTCTAGCTGACAGTTTCCTGGCCCAAGCTGAGAGCCCTGGACGGCCATCAAGGACATTGTTATGCATAACATATTAACAGCATTGCTTCAGATGATTTCTGATTACAGTTCTTGCTTTGTTCCTTCCCAGTTTCTTTTTCCCAGGTCTGCTCATTCCCATACTGCCTTTTTCCCATCTCTTCTGGCTACTCAGCTGCCAAATTTCTAGTCTGTGTGCTGCCCCATAACCACTGCCCCCAGAGCCAGCCATGACATCCCAAAGAAAGGCAAGTGGTGGGTCCCCACTTGGTTAGCATCGTGAGTATCCCCAAGAAGAAGGGGAGCTACTGGGTCTCTAAGTTAAGTGATGAGAGTCTGACCCCAAATTTGCATGACAGAGCTCCAGGCTCTCGGCTATGGTAAGTTAGCGTTGAAACAACCAGGGGAGCTTTGTCACATATATCAGCTTGAGCATCCCCTTCAGAAAATGTGTCAGATTTAAGGGTATGGAAATTCCTTCATAATTCCCCAAACTTTAGCAGTCAGCAGATTTCATATGCTAATTGTATTTGTGACAACAGGGAAGCTCCGTGGGGATTAAAATAAGGCTGGAGGTAGAATTAACCCAAATTCCTCTCTTTTGTTAATTACAAATAGTGCTGCACGCTTGAAATTTTCACCTTATGTATTTTAAGAATCACCACACTGGAGCCAAAGGTGATGGAAGCAGGTGATTCATTGCCCTGTAAATTCAGCTGCGTAAACCAGGACGTCTAGCTGCATAATTAGATTTAACCCGCTCTGTTAGTCACAGAGAGGTGTGTAAAGTGCATTAGCAGAAATGGAGATGCCATACAGAGCAACTGATTTTAATAATTGGACAAGCGCTGAGCCAAAGGCCTGGTTTTTCTGTTTTATCAGTGACTTTTGCTGGTTCATATGCAAATTTGATAATATAATGAGTGTTGGGGCCATGTTTGTCCTTGAGCATACGTGCAGAGCTGACCGACCCCAAGGCCAGGAACAGGACATGTGCCTCCAAAGGCATAACGGGGCCTCATCATTTTCTCTGCATCAATCAGTCTTTAATGACTTGAGGGAGAACATTCGAATACTTAAATGAACATTATTCTTGAATATGAAGTTTTAATAGTGCACATTTTAAGTTTGTCATCAACCTGTGTAAATTTATAGCAGATGAGAGTCTGCGTGCAATGTGTTACCCGCTTTGAAGCGAAGCCTGTGCCACAACTGAGGAATCCACCCTCTGTGCACTAGGTCCTGAAGAAATCAACACCACAGTCTACAGCCTTCTGGGAGACACCAATGATGAGCAGGATGGGTTAAAGTATTTCTACTACAACTATCTATAGGAGCACTTTACTACCAGCATCTGCAGCTTCCATGGTAATTTTGCTTTTAGCTTTCTGGCAGTCTAATGAGGCAGGAAAAGCTAGAGGACTGTTTTTTAATCACGGCACTAATTTTTTAGGCTAGATGTTGGTTGCGTGTCGAAACTGAACTCTTTGTAGGTGGAAGTGATATATTTACTGGACACATTTGAAAGCCTTAAAATTGAAAACAATACCAAAATGGTTTAAATATGTATTTAGTCAAATATACTTTCAATAGCGTGAAATGTGTAATAGAACCACTCCTGCTTTGATTTCAAAACAGCTAGCTTTTATTTTCTGTCCGAAACCGCACACCGTTGTAGTTGAGTAACTTCTCACAGGGCAGGATGGAAAGTAGCCATGGAAGTGTAAAAAAAATCCCTTCCAATCTCCTGTAGAACAGCTGATAAAGGAGACCCAAACCCAGATGATTTTAGGTGCTTTTGCTGTCAGCTGTGACAGGAGTGACACTCGTGGGGCTGGCTGAGCTGGGGAGCCAGGGACGCGTCCCTGGAAGCGCCCATCTCTGAGTCACTGCAGCAGCTGAGCTGGAGCTAAATTGGAAACAGAAATACAGATTGTCATGTCACCCGGATGTTCTGCCTCCAGCCAAATGGTAGATGGAAAAAAAACACTACCAGATGTTCTTATGTTATTAATATTGTTATTATTGTTATTATAAATAATATTCTGTATTGGCTGGCTTTCACTCCTGGCACATCTGGAGTGCACATGCTTGGGAGGAGAGCCCCGGCAGCCTGTCGCTCCCCCGTTTCCCTGCACACCTGTAAAAGAGGCTGGGCAGACCCTGCTCTCAGAGCTGGAGGGTGGCGGGGGGGGGCTAGCCACCCCCCACCCTGTTCTCCTCCTGCTGCTGCTTGTACTAGACCTAGCTCTGCTGGTGTCTGGGTGCCCTTGGTGATGCTGGCCGAGGCCAGGCCTTCATTCCATTTTCCTCTTTCCAGCAGAGCAAGATTCTTTCACCCATAGCCCTGTTTGGAGAGCTTTGCATCTGTATGCAGCCCTGGGCTTATGCGATGAGGTCAGGCTCTGCTGATGTTCCTTTCATCATTCAGAGATGCCAACATGACATTCCCATGGTCCGAAATACCTCTGGCCATGAAAGCAGCATGCTAGGTGCTACAGTGGAAGTGTGCTGGCTAAATCTCCCTATCTAATGTTAGACCAGAAAATCCCTGAAAATGTTTCTATGTAACTGCTCCCACTCCACGTCACCAAAAAGATGGACTGGTTTTGGAGGTTCAAGTGGAGAGAGTATGGGATCACTCCAGCGTGGGTCTCACCATAAAGTTTGCTGGTCTCACCAGCAAACTCTGTGTCTTACGGATGTGCCAGCTAAGGGGCACTGTTTAACGTAAGCGCCAAACCATCACTGGAGTGGAAATTATCCCATTATACCCATTTAAGCCAACTGTCTAGGAATAGAGGAACAAGAAAAAAAATTACCAGAGGAGGTGATGACGGTGGTTCATTAAAAAAGAATAAAATGCTAGGATACTATTAAGCATGGCAAACCAGTATTTGTGTATCTCTAAGCTGAGGAAACACAGCTCCAGTATAAATAGATGGAGCTTTATAAATGGACTTTTGTGGTCACACTGTGTAATAAGACAATGTATTTTTAATTATGACATTGTGTCAACATACAGAATGGTTAAAGCACTTTCCATGGACACAGAAAGATGCTGTGCCTGCCACTGGAATTTTACAGCTGACAAAAAATGAAGTACAGCCCTCTGAAGGTCAGGCTTGCCTGGGATAGCTGTAGGCACAGCATATCGCCCTCCATGTGGCTCTGTGCCCCAGGGAGCACTGCTTCAGTCACAACAAAACCAGTCATTGCATCTGACATCACATGCTCTGGGTCTGTCTTGGAGCAATTCCTTTGCCAACAGCTTCAGTTTTCTATCTACTCTTTGATCAAGGCTCATCCTATGCAATGAGATGTCCATGCAATCAAGTGTTCTGGAGGATATCTCCTTTGCTGCCTGAAAGGTTTGTCCAGGCAGAATAGAAGAGTTTTACACACTGGCCGAGGGTTTTCCCAGTCCATGACTACGTGAGGATGTTTGAGCTTCTGGAAATGCAGAAGCCATAGGGAAAGCACTTGGGTCATGCACAGCCCCTCTGTGCACACCAGAACTTCCCAGGCAGGTCAGGCAGGCGCTGCTGGCCAGAAGCCCTCCTGGGAGCAGTGGGGGCCATTGTGGGTCTACAGCTTCAGACTAAGCCCGTGATTCCTCTGTGGACTACCTGGGTATTTCTTTCCCCCACTCCTTCCTTTTCCTTTTGCACCTCTGGGGAACAGAATCAACCAAGTATATATTGGTGGAAGTGGCTTTTTCAGACATTTCATATTCCCCCAACACGCTGCTGGAAAACAAAACCAGGGCTATCTGAAGTCATAAAGAAACAGTGGGAAACATTTTCTCTATTAAATCAATGAAGTATTGCCATCGGTGTGAATTAAGTCACAGACTTCATGCTTGCCACCTGAGAGACTCATCCTATGGAAAGGAGAGAAGCAATTAGGCTTAATTGTCAGCAAATGAAGAGATAAAGGTGTTTGTTCTTCTCGTCCTTTCCCTGCTATTTTAAAACCCAGTAGTTTTCTGCTCTAAGTGGAAAATAAAGATCATCACTGTATCCAGTCTTGGATTTTGTTAGCTGCTTATAAATCTTGCTAATTAGCTGTAGAAATCATAAAAGCTCAGCATCATGTTTTAATCATAAGCTCTTCGGGCCACTGATGTTCATGTTGTTTCATGTTGTCCTCTGGATCCTCATTTCCATGTACAAATTACTGAGCCCATAATGCTTTGGCAGATCGTCTCTCATGCCAATGATATTTCCAACAGAATTATTATTTCAGTAACTAAACCACAAGCCTACACCTGCAAAAAATAATAATAAAAAAAAAACCCCAAAAGGAGAATAACACAACATTGGAGGGTCCTCCCTTCTTGTACTGCTGAAATATTAAAGCTTCTTCAAAGTAATTAAACACAGGTTTCCATTATAAAGCCTTGCTGACAGATTGGTGCAGCCATTTTCTCTTCCCTGAGAAGCTAAAGAAAAGTTCCCCAGTCAGCAGGCAAGGATGATAGGAAACCATAAGCACCCCACTTAGACATCGGTGCTAACATGCTGGGAATTTCTGGGGCAGTACAACAGGTCCAAAGCATCACGGACACAGCTGTGAAGTCAAACCTCAGTTGAATTCTTATCCAAATCACCATAAATGAGGTCAGCATCTGCTAAGACACTGGATAATAATAGCTTGCTTAATTATACATTTTGTCTGTAATTTAGTCCAGACCAACTTTTCTAGTGGCAGTGGAGGAGGGTATTTTCCAGTTCTTTTATGTTCCTGTGATTAGTGGATAATGCCCTTGGTGTATGTGCATGCATCTAATTTTCACTTTCAACTTTAATGCAATTTAACATTGTCAAAATAAATATTATACTTCACTTTTCCAAATTTTGTTTCAGCGCTTGTAAAGTAAATATTTTGCTTAAGAATGTGGAAAGCCTGTGCCTGCTTACTGATGCTCTTTCTGAGAGGGAGAAGGAACCCATCCCTCTATTGCAGCTCAGGATCGCCCAGCAGCTGATGGTGGTTCTTTCAGGGAGCACGAGGCCCTCTGAACCTGTGGCAGAGGACAAGAGTGAAGCAGAGGAGCAAGGAGTACCTGCTTTGGCCACTCCTGTCCAGTTTGCCTTAACTACAGCCCAAATGATAAAGGAGGAATGGGATAATGGGATAAAAGCTTCTCTCTTTTGTTCCTTTATGTGAATTGCCATACTAAGCTCATCTTTGAACTGCTAGACTTCAGTAACGTTAATTTACTGTCAGCAAGATGATGGTGTCAGTCAAATTTCTGAGCAGCTCAGAGCTCCTGTGCTGGGCACAGCTGTGAGAACTGCACAAACTGAGCTGAGCCAAGCCTGACCATTTGGATTCCCCCACCTCTGCAGTGGTGTGGCTGAGGTGTCACAGGCCTCTGGTGGTTATTCCTCAGAGACCTAAAACTGGTTACTGGCAATGAAGATCACCACTGAAAAAAAGAAAACATCTTGGTTTGCATCTGCAGGAGAAAAGCACATAGGACCTGGCTTGCCCCGAATGTGCATCTCCAGCCCATGCTGGGGGAAGCTCAGGTGAGTAAAGGGAAGCTCTCTCTAACTGTTCCCTTGGTCAAACTAAAGCACCCCTCAAGATAGGTAAGTTACGTTTGCTTAAAATTTGGATTAAAAAGTCACTGATCACGAGTTTCTGGTTAAGTCTTATTTTCTGAGCTGTTTTCAAGCAGAAGTGAAAATTGAAAACTGGCAAACCTACAAGATCAATAGGGTTTACTTAAATGACTCTCCAATTAGCATGTCTGTGGCTTTTAGTAACATTGTATTCTTGCCAGTCACACTGGTTTAAACTTTCCCTCATATATAAATTACACACCCAGATTCGTGGCTCCTTTTTCCCTTTCTTTTTTTTTTTTTCTCTGTTTTTAATCTTTTCCCCTTCCCTTTCCTTCCCTTCTTTCCTCCTCTCCTCTCCTCTCCCCCCCTCCCCCCCCGCTCCCCCCTCCCCCCTCTCCTGTTCACCT
>JAAGNO010002144.1:59087-85240 GCA_033439905.1 Ceryle rudis
CCTCTCCTCTCCTCTCCTCTCCTCTCCTCTCCTCTCCTCTCCTCTCCTCTCCTCTCCTCTCCTCTCCTCTCCTCAATCCAATGTCTCCAGGGAAGTATGTCCAGCAGGCAAGAAGCAGCACTTAGTAGCAAATGCCCTATGGCATCAGTAGCAAAGCAGAGATCAAGGAGAGATCACCAGGCTCCCTGTGAGATGTGTAACCAATACTTATTTCAAGTTCAAAGGTGTGCAGGGCGTAAAGGGTCTTAATGTACTTTTCGTAGGATCAAGTGAGAGCTGTGGTCAGCAGTGCCCTTCTCTCTTCAAGTCTGGCCAGCAGATCATGGCTGTTACTGTTCTGGAAGCATCCCTAGCTAGTGGCATCTGTGCCTTGTCCCTGTGAGCCTGGGCTGCTGCAGTGACAGCTGCCTCCCTGCCAGGAGACTGAGAAGAAGGTGCAGAGCGTAGTTGGCCTTGCCTCGTGGGTGACTGGGCCAGGGCTGGCAGACAATGGCCTGTGGACAGATTTAGTTTGCACGGAGTCTTGAATTGTGTATAAATGCCCAGTTTTAGCAAAAATATCTGCAAATACCTAGGAGCTTGCGTGCTTTAGAGGCCTATCCCTGTTCTCAACTGTGTGTGTGTGTGTTCATCCATTCAGTTTGCCTGGGCTATCCAGGAGAAGCAGCTGTGAGCCCAGTGTCCTTCATGAAGCTCTCTGCTTTGAGGTTCACATGTGAGACACGCAGCTGCATCACCCTGGCTTAGCGAGCTGAGGCTTACTGCCAAACTGCAGTGACCTGCCCTGTGGGTCCTCTCAGCCCCTCGGGAGAGTGAGGCAGGAGCCCAGGGATGCGAACCTGGTTGAGGTCGGCTGAAGCTGTGCTGGTTCACGTTGTGCTCGCCATGTGGGAAGCGTGCTCACAGCTTGTTAGGCAAGGGGAACACGATCTTGTGTCTGAGCCCTTGTTCAGCCTGCAACAGGCCAGATTTGTTGACCTTAAAGGCACACTGCAAACCACACTATTCCTCACAGGCATTTGCAGAGGTTGGGAGCCTGGGGAACATGTGGTTAAAAGAGAACTAAGCCATGTATTAACATGGTTTCATTTTATCCTTTTCCTTTCCCGGTGCAGCACGTTATTTCATTTGCTATGAAAATGCCCACGGCAATTGGATAGGCATTTCTGTGCGTGCGAGAAATCTAAAGAATTAATAAGTCTTTCAGGGGCTTAACCATCACCTTGTGTTTAAGTAAGATGAAGCTTAACAACAACCTGGACTAAGATGAGTTTATACACAGGCACATAAAGCTCCAGGGTGGTCTTAGCGGGTCTGCTGAATCCACCCTTCATCTGCAGGGCTCCAGAGATGTTTCCTGCTGAGTTTGCACAGGTGTCTGCATGATTTAGCTTCCAGTGTACTCATTTCTTGCACCAAGCCACCAGACCAAAGAAAAAAACAAAAAAAAATCACATTACACCAGTTCAGCCTGAGATCAGTTTGCTGGGCTGGCAGTCAGGGGGAAAACCTCTGGTGAACTGTGCACATCTGACACAGGGAGTGGGGAGACCGTCAGGCTCTGGACCCCTCAAGACTCTTTTGAGAGATGTGCTTTCCAGGGCTGACCTGCCCTGAGCATGACATAAGGGAGCCCACACAGTGAGTCAGTGCTGGAACCAAGTTCCTGGCACTGGGTCCTCTGCTCACTCCGCTAAACCACACCGAGATTAAACCAACAGAGGCAAAGAGGGAGACTGGATATGAGGGAATTTAACAGGGAACCTGCCTTGAATCATTAATGGAAACTTCTGAAAACAGGCAGCAGCAGTAATTTTATTATATTTTTGTCCCCATGCTGAATCAATTTGTGTGCAGTAGAGTCATTCCCTGGAAAAACATTTCTTTAATTTATCTTCTTTAATTATCACTCATCTTTAGCAGCATCTGGTTCTGATATTTTATTAGAAAGTTTGCATGTTTGAACCAGGCCTGGGTGGTATTTAATTCTTTCTTGTTTCCATTTTCTGCTATGATGGTACTTCCCGTGGTGGGAAGAGATTGGCTTTGCTTTATTTCACAAGGTACAATAAATCATACGGCCATTCTACTTTAACATCATTATTACCATGTAAACATGCTCCGAGACATATCCTGCAGATTACTTGGTGCATTTACTTGAGGTTAGAATGCCAAGCATTACAAACAGCAGACTGGGGTCCTGTTGTGAAGATGTGCACGCTGCTTATGCGAAGATGTACTTTCTAGCCAAGATCTTAGCATCTGAGCATGGGGCCCTGTAATATTTCTCAAGTTCTGCATCCAAAGAATGAGGTACTTGGCATCCAGCTCGCTGCTGAGATTTTGAGCTGTAGTTTCTATGAGCAATTGTGGACAGAAGAGAAAAAGATGCTGCTCTTATGGGCCAGTTTTTCCCTTGTTAGTATTGCTTTTCAAGACTAGCTCCTTGCTAGGGGACAAGGTGCTGCTTGGGTTATCTAAGTTTGAAAAACCTTTTGGTTTTGCTGCTGATTCTTTCTTCAACTAAATTTTGTTTTCTTTATGGCCATATATGACCTTCACTAAAGTAACTCACCAGTATTGGTAAGAAATTGTCTATCAGATGAACATTAATTCACCTGTAACAAGAACACACCTGATTTTCTGAACAGGAGAAAAAGGTCCTTCAGAAAACTGCAGATACAAGCTACCACCATTTTCCATCTGAAAGAATAAAAAGATGATCATGAAGCCATCCATTAAAGGAGACATTTAGATAGAAATAAAGAAATGCAGATGTCAGTTGAAGGTTTTTCAGTACCTACAGTATTGTATTTTCCTTCCAGTGACATCTGCTTACTCAACATGATGTACTGGATTTTGTGGTGTATACTTAGTTCGTGGTCTGCCTGTTTTCCCTATCATGCAATGTTTTCTCTGGGTAGGCAGAATTATGGTCAGTGTGGTAAGGGTAAATTAAATATGACCTAGCAGTCACTTGTCCTCATATTCATAAGCCAGTGAGTGTTTGCTGTCATCCAGCAGGGGCTGTGTTCTTTCTTACTGATGCACATCTATAATACCCACAGAAGTCTCAATGAAATTTCATCTAAATAAGCAGTTTGGTTTTGGAAGAGGGAACTGCTAGTCCTGAAATGCAGCATGGAAAAGCAATGCTGTGAGGATATGATCACAGGAAGGATATGCATTAGCACTTCTAGTTACTGCTCTGGAGGTATTGAGCAGGCCTGGCACATACCGTGGTGCAAAATTATCAATGTGCTAATAGATTAAATGTGATTTCAGGTGACGTAAGCTAGCCTAGCTTACTTATTTGCAGTAAAGCAAAGGATATTAGATCCTAGCAAGGGGCATTACCTTTTTCAACAGCAATAGGCAGTGCTTTCTCCTGATGGTATAAGCTTGCCCTGTGCATCTGTTCAAGCACACTCTGTCCCACTCAGGCTGGCTGCAGGACTAGCAACACTTTTGCCCCTCTGGTGTTAGGACTGTGATGGGCTGCTAAGCCCACAAGAGGAAAAGAAAATAGTTTTCCTCAGACATCAGGCACTGTCTGATGATCTGCTTGACAGGAAAGATGAGGAGGAGCCAGCTGCCAGTGTCTTGACCAGGGTGATGCAGGTGTGGGGCTCACAGGGTGGCCTCTACATCCATAGTCCTGCCAGAGTTTGTTACTGGCAACTGCGTCTTAACCTCACCTTGGGCCTCACACTGAGCCTTCACCATCTGAGATTTCAAGAGTTTTGGTTTCATCTCTTCTAGAGTTGCCAGGGGCTGCGGTATGGGGAGGAAAGGTTTCACCAAAACCTCCAGACAAGTTTGGATGCCTGTGGACTTTTGCTCAAGGGTAACATGACAAACGATGCTCACAAAATGTCAAAATTGCTTTCTCAAAACTATAGTATTGTTTCCTTTTCCAGATAGCATTTATGAAATGAGCCATTTTTTCCCCATTCTCCAGGTTATCCAAAGCTCTGCCCCTTTGGCAACTGAGACAGGTCTTGATTCTGCAGACACTACAGCGAGTGCTTGAGTCTCGGTCTGGTGCCCTTGAACAGCTCCCCAAGATCTCCCTGGCTCTGAAAAGAGAGTCCTGCTGATGCAGCCAGAGTTCATTTGTGCTTCTCGGTTGTCAGACTTTTGGCTCTGTTTTACACAACCAGTTCAGTAGGCCCTGCAGGAAGCTGAACCAGACTCCTGCGAGCCCATGACTTTCCCATTGTCCTGTGTTAACTGCAGGGCTGGCTGAGTTCAAGTCATTTTTCCTCCTTTCTGATTGTTTTCTTTACAGTCTGTTATTAAATTTAACCAAAATATTTGTGCAATAAACAGTTATTAGGCCAACGCACACTGTGCAAATTATTGCTGAGTAGCACTGTGTCCATCACACCGTGCACTACCCAGCCAAATATGCAATAGGCTGCTCCTTGTCCATCACATATACAGATAGCCCTAGGACATCAACTTTAGAGCTGTACAGCCTGATGAATGTAGAGAGCCACCTGCCCTGACACCTGGGCTCTTCTGATCAGACTAAGCAATATACAGGTTCAGGGATGTTGCCAAAGAGGTTTTGTTAAGAAGATCTGAACCGGAGCCACGTGGCAATGTTAAAGTTTGGTCTTAGATGGTCTTAATCTTGTTTTATTTATTTTAGCACAACAGTGAAGAGATCATCCAGCTCTGAGGTGACGTACAAATAGCAGGTCAGTTTAATCAAGGATATAGCATCAGTGTAGTGGAAGGTTGTTATCATTTGTTCAACGGACTGTGTGAAGCGCATGATGTCAGAGTGTCGTTGCAATGGCTAGACAACATAAGCTTTTTAGACAGGTAACAAGAAAAACACATCTCCAGAGCCTTTGCTGGATCTTAACAGGTAGCTCAAAAAAGAAAATAAGTATGGACACTGATGTGCTCTTTAATGTCTAGTTGAGTCTGATCCTGGCTCTCCTCTGGGAGGGAAGTACACTCCTGGTTTTATGTGGAGTGTGGAGGGAGGTGGACATCATGGAGAGGAGAGACTAGCAGTCCCACTCTTACTGAAAACATCCTGTCCTCACAGCCAGAGGGGACAGAAACTGCTCCAAGACACTCCTTCTGTCCCAGCTACCCCATGTAATTAGTCATATAGTTAGCAAGATAGATCTCTTTCTTAATGTGCTGTGTTTTTTGACTGTCATGGATGTAGGATGTAAACTTGGCTCTGTGGTTGAAATGGCAACAGCTACATACTTCAAAGAATAATTTCCTCCACACTTTTTTAATAAGTGTCTACCCTCATGAGCAGACAATGTGCATGGTTCAGCTGAGTTTCTAATTGTCCAGTACTTTCATGCACGGAGTACAAGCTATGGTTTCCCAGTCTTGTTTTAGGCCATGGCACTCACCCATTAGAGGGAAATTTTTCCATATTGCTCACTGACAGGATATGGAAGGAGTGAATATTTTGCTGGAAAGACCTGGGGTTATTCCCTAACAAATTGAGTGTGGTATCTGTGGCTTGGCATGAACACTAGCACCGATTTGTCTCACTGTAGCCCTGAATCACTGTGAGATAGCTGATTGCCCCAGTTGGCACGTAGGCAGGTTAGTGCACCCCTTCCAGGTATTTTTTCTCTTGCTTTTGATTGAATCACTCCCTGGGGCTTCCTAGAACTGACCCTGCATAAAGAACACAGCCCCTTTTTCCTCTGTCTTCCTTCACAGCCAGTTTGAGCCTTATGTCTGAAATTAAGTGGAGCAAGGAATAAGTACACTGAGATATTTAGGCCAGAGGTCCTTGGCTCATTTATGGCTTATTTCATAAGCGCCTGTTTTTACTGTTGAGCATTTCTTTTCTTTCCTTTTGCTTCAATATTTTCTCTTCATAAGCCTTAACGGCTGGGTGCTGCTGAATATTGATTGTATGGCATTTGGGTCTTGGATCATACCTTCACAAAATTTGGGAAAGGCTTCCTGTGCTTTCATCTCTCAGAAACAGTCACAAACAAAAATAGCCTTTGCATTATATCTGAATGATGTAGGGATATCTTGATGTCACTGAGGTTGACTTCAGGATCGTAACTGATGATTTGAAGCTTTTCAGTACCATGGCTTGTGACTCTGGGAAGTTCCTGGACACGTTGAAGAGCCATCAGGATCCAGTTGCCAACTCACTGAGTAACTAGATACTGAGGTATTTATCTTGTGTCAGTAACAATAGATTCCTTTTTCAAAGGGGCCATTTCCCACATCTTCCTTATCCTATTATGACTCTTCTGGAGAAAATAAGGCCACCCAGCATTAGCAGTGGTGATCTGATCCCAACAGCCAGTACCTCTGGTTGTCACCGACAATAAAGACACAGCTTATTGCTTCAACGAAGCAGCTTTACAGATAAAATATAAATCAACTTGGGAAACCCAGCCATTTGCAAGGCAAGCAGTGTTCGGCTGAATTAATTTCCTTCCTCTGCTCTCCACATATATTCATATCTTGAGCTGTACTTTTAGTTGGTTTAATTCCTTTTGGATATCCTTTTATGTATTTCAATCAGCTTCTTATTTGCTTGTCTCTCTTTTTAGTAGCTGCAAGATCTCTTGCAGGTTAGTTGGATTGTGCTGAGCAAGAAAAGGGGAAAGCTTCCAGGCAAGGTTCCTTCACTTCTCTATTCTGGGGATTCAGCTCTGCTGTTTTAGGAACTAATAATGGTCAGGTGGTTCAAAAATCTTATTTTTGTTGTTGCAGATCATTGGGAGCCTGTACTAATGCGGTAAGGCTTCACAATCCCATGAATAATTACCATGTTTATTGACCTGAGTGTCCATAGGGGATCAAGTAAAAGACTGGAGGGTTGGTTTGGATCTATTCTGTGGATCAAGATAAATAAGTAAAGAGATAGGTTTCCCTTTTTTTTTTTTTTTTTTTCTTTTAATACCTCAGTTGTGTCAAAGTCCTGGACAGATCCACAGAAGGAGTGTTTAAAAGGCCCTTTAAGGAACAGCTATTAAGCAAAACCAGCTCCTGCCTAGTCAGGCAGTAGATGTACCTCAGAGGACACACTAGGACCCTGCAGCATCAGTGATAAGTCTCATTTACTGAATTTATCTCCAAGATGTATAAGAAAGAAATTTCATTTTGTATCTGAAATTTAATCTAGTTAGCTGACTGAGTGGATCACAGAGCTCTAGTTTTGAATGCCTTTATTCTGTGAGAAGCTGGGGTTTTTTTTTGGTGGTGGTGGTTGTTGTTGTTGGGATGTTCCCACTTATGTCAAATAAATGTTGTTGCTATTTGGTACGGAAGCCAGATACCACTGTCTGCATAAGAAAATGCT
This sequence comes from Ceryle rudis, assembly GCA_033439905.1. Taxonomy (NCBI): domain Eukaryota; kingdom Metazoa; phylum Chordata; class Aves; order Coraciiformes; family Cerylidae; genus Ceryle; species Ceryle rudis. The sequence goes on from JAAGNO010002144.1 coordinate 66,406, forward strand.
ACTGTTTTGGTACACTGGGATGCTAAGTAGACATGTTAATATATGGCAACATGTATACATTTCCTAAAGTCTCTTCTGGTATAAAGAGTGGATGAAAAAAATACAGATATATTTAATGGAATATCTGTAGATAACTGAAACATACCTAAAAAAAAGGTCTTATTTTGCATTCTTGATCAATCAGAAATACAGTCTACATCCACACGGAAAGGAAAATAACCCAACACAGAAGCAACTCTGTAAGAGGAGCGAATGATCAAACTGTAGTCTATTTTTTTTCCTGGGGAACAATGAATGAGGTATTGATGAATGCCTTCTCCTGGTCTACTTCAGCCACAGGTGTTCTATGGCTACATTAGCTCCAAGCATATACTTTCTGTCCAGATTAAGGAAGTGACAAGGGCACTTTGCAGTTACCTCCTGGGCCATAAGTTGGGGTTTCCGCTTCATGGAATGGAGGAGACCAGTCTGTAGCTGGATCTGCTCCCAGCATAGCACTGGATGTAGCTGGCGTGAATACCTAGGCAGAGGAGCTAGGAAACACTCCCAGGTCCTGCTGAACAGACATGGGCAAAATTCCCGGTGCTTATAAAGTGTTTTGGAGCAGGGGTAGATGATAGATAGCAAATCTCGTGTGCTTAATACTTACAAATTACCTTTCCAAAGACATACTTCCTTCCTTTCAGCCAGCTGTTCTGCCTCAGCAGTTGTAGCTGGTAGTCTTCCAGAGCTGCAATGCGAGTTGAAATTAATTTCTTGAAAAATCTTCCTTCTTTCTGCAGTTTTCTTACTGCTCTTTCCTGACACTCTGTCAACGGAGTCTATTGCACTAGATAAGAAACAGTTGAACCAAGCCTATTTTCAGCAATTATTGTTCTGTTTCATAATAAAACTCGATGAGAAAAAGACGAGTCAGTCAAATATCTTCACAAACCTTTTCTGCCCATTGTTTGCTGTCAAAACAAAATGTTTTTGAGCATTTTCTTTTCATTTGTATTACGTGGGTTTAGGCAAGGGCTCAATCTAATACTTAGCAAAGGCAATAGAGTCCTTTCATCTACAGACTTGTGTGGGCATTGGCTCAGCCCCTAACTGCCTGTGTCTGTATTTTTTGCCATGGAAGTTGAAACCTTAGGGGCCTAGATTGGAGCCCTCACACAGGAGAAATAAACAGGGAAAATCCAATGTATAGAAATGGGAAATCTATTTGAACTGCACCTTCACCCTTTCTCTATTTCTCAAAGTCTGGAAAGTGTGACAGGACAGCAAGAGATTCTGAGTGCTTGCTGCTGACCCCAGTGATGTAGGTACTTTCACTGCTCCCGCTTATCTCGGAAGCCATCCCTGTTCCTGTGTGCTAGGAGCATGGGCTGTCTACGGATGACTAGCATGGTAGAGATGGGGGACAGTACTCAATCGGACATGTAGGATAACGAGGTCAGATACCAGTATTGACAGTCTGCTTGTCTGATCTTTCAGCACAGGTCTTTACATCTTTATATGCCTCAGCTTCTTATCAATAAAATGGGATTAATAACATCTCTAGGAATCAACCATGATGTACTACAGCAAATGTCCTTCCAGCCCTTTATCTTTGTCTTACCACCCAGTAGCAGATTCTTAAAGCAGGAATTCTTGGTTGCAACCTTGGTGATTTATGTGGGAGTTGTTAAAAGGTGATTGAAGATTTTTTTTCTATCCCATCCTTTGAGCAGTCAGAGACATTAAGTTTCCTCCTCAGTTGTCATAATTCACAGTCTGGCGTATTAACTTAAGTCTTGTCATTCTCACTTCACCTTAGCTCCCTGGGCTGTGACCTGTGACAGATACGTGCTCTGATTCATGGTCCCTGCTGCCTGGTTACTGATGGCCCATGAGAGCAGTAACCTCTGCAGCCACTGCCACTAAATTTGGCAAGGACTGTGAATCAGAGCCCTAAAATCAGGGGAAGTGAGTGAATCTCTCTGTGCATCTAGCTGTGATTTCGTATCACGTCTGTGCACAGGCTTTACACACATCTCCCCCTCTGAGTTACTTCTACGATGTAGTCATCCTGGCACGTTTTGGAGATGGTCAACCTTTCCTTTAAACCAGTCTGACAATTTTATTCTTATTTAAAGGCAATGGCTATAAAGTGTCACAGGTGAATTTATTACAAGAAGTGCCGTTTCCAACTGTGCAATGCATTTATTTCAAAGTCTTACGGTCTTCCTTTCCTTGCTCACTATGCAATATTTATTAGGTCTTCCATAATTAATTTTGGAACAGGAAAACGAAAGGGGCAGCTCTCCAAGAATGGCATTGTCTGCATTCACTCACAAATGAATTTATTCTTTTTATTATTTATTTCTTTGTTAAAAGATACTTCATTCAGAGAATCCCCACTGAGGTTTTTATTGCAGAAAATTAGGGATCATAAATTGTCTCCCAGAAAACTATAAATCCAGTACTATTGAAACATTCCATGGGCAGAGGTTGGCTCTTTGATGAAATCACTCCTTTTTCTTGTATAATTTATGAGCTTTTTTTCAGCATGGGGGGATTTATGCTTTTAAATTGCTCACCAGGGTTTTATTGAATATAATTTGCTAGCAAATTTATATGAGCCAAATATATTGCATTTTATCCACAATTATGAGAAAAAAAAAAAAAATCAAAAAAAAATTGATGGGGGTTTACTTTTCATTTTCTTCTGGCAAGCAGAGGTAACATGAGTTTATCCTGAACTTGTAGTGAGGTTTCTCAGGGATACACGTGTACAATTAAAAAAAGAAAAGAGTGTAGCCAGCAAAGCAGAGGTGCCATTTTGGAAACTGTATTTGGTGGATGGGAGGAGGCAAGATAGATTTCTCTTGCTCTAAGGGGACTGTAAAACTCTGAGGAGCTGAGTTAAAGCTGCTGAAGCCTATGACACACATTGACTTCTGCAGGGTTTGTATCGCACTGTTGGGAGGGAAGGTGTCGATAAGCTGTCTAAGAGCTGCTTGTCTTTCAAGGTCACCTTTGGTCCCATTTTTCTGCGATATTCTGATTTTCATTTGGTTCACCCTGGTATATTCAAAAGCATAAACTAAACCCACAGTATAACTACCTTCTGTGGTGTATTTCATTTACTCTATCTAAATTGTATTAATTTCTGTATGCCTGTTTTCCTTGAGGACTTTTCTAACTGACAGAAAATAGGAATAAAACTCCACATATTATTAATCTAAGGCATAATGAGCCACAGAAGTGCTGAGACTTAACAGGCTGTTTCCAAATGCTGTGTCCTCAAATTGAGGAACACAATCAGATGTAAATATTGCAACTTGCTTCTGAGTCCATGTGTGATATTTGGGGTGCACCAGACCACTTAGGTGACAGGGTATGTGATGGGAAGAACAATAAAGATGCAAGACTACACCTGGGCAAAATGTCACTCCTAGCAGGGCCTTACTCTGCCTTGAGCCTTGTGCCATGGCCTCTCACCTGCTTTGGGACAGCATGTCTGCTGCAGCCCTGACTGCCTGTTTGTCTGTCCATCGCTCTCTCTGCTGGTTTAATAGTCTCTGATTCATGTCCCTCCATAGGAATACCAAACCCTTACAATGTAAACTTGCAGTCTGGGAGAAGAACTGTTTAAGCTAATTTAGCTCAAATGGGGCAAGCTGACTTGTAGGCAAACATTACAGAGGAGTTTGGGGAAAGGCTGAATTTAGCTGCTCTGAAGTGTAAATAAGATGATGGGAGTTTCAAAAGCAGGAGACCAGCCCCTGGCCTGCACCCTGTCATTGTCCAGGGGACCCACCTCTGTAACCCCACTCCTCACAGGAGGGAAACCTTCTTCTGCCCTAAGGGAAGCATTCAGAGGAGACATCCTGAGGAGGATGCCTGTAACTTTTCCCATCCTTTTTTACCTTCTCCTTCAGGTTATACAGCAGGAGGGTTCAATTTGGCATAGAGCAGGTACCTTGAGATTTTCTTTGCTCTAAAGGAAATTAAGGCTGCAATTTGAAATGGGCAAATCAGAGGAAATTCAAAGTTTAAGGCTCACATACTCTTTCAGCTATTTGTCCCACAAGAGCCCTAGGTGCTGGTACAGTCAGCGTGTTAACAGTGAATATATCCTGTCTGGCTCATGCCCGGCTTTTGCCATAGCTGTATTATTATTTAAACATTCTATAGGTTTTGTATTTAATGTACACAGAGTGATGATCGCTGGGGCCATAATAATGAAATATGACTTTCTTAATGAAATTTCAGTCCCAGCTCATTTCACTGCTGACATTGAGGTGACTGCAAATAAACACTTTCCAGAAGAGTCAGTTAAATGGCTGCATAAGCAATTTATCAAATACTGTAACATTTAAATAAATAAAAAAGGAGTATTCAAGTGTGGTATATTACTGCCTGTGGCTTTGTTCCCAATAACCTCACTCCTTGTCTTTCTAATAGTTAGATTCCCACTGACAGAGAACAAATCTCTCTCCAGCTTGGAGAATTTTATCAGATTTATCTGAATGTCAGATCAATGTGTAGGAAACAAATGGAGTCAGCAACGTGATTTAAATTAGAAGTCTAACAATTTACAGTCTCCACTGGTTTCTCATAAACCTTATTAACGTTTGGCATTGGGTACCAAGGGACTATAAATAACATTCCAAAAGAACTTTTATATCTGCTTAGACTCTCGTTATATGTCTTCAACACAGCTTAAATAATGTCAGTAATACCTTCATCATGAACAGGAAATGAAAAAGTTACCCCATACATGTTTTGTCTTTTAATCAAATATTATTTTCTCCTTAGAACTTCAAAACAGTTGGGTTTTAAAAAAATATTTATTTATTCAAAACTTATGGCTACAATTTCCACTTGTTTTTCTAGATCTCGGTAGGGTACAAACCCCTCCTATCCGACCAGAGCTGAACAGTTTCTTCACATCTCTCCATGCAGTCCTTCCCTCCCACCACTTCACTTCAGCTGCTGTTGGAGGCCAAGCTCTCTCCTCAGGGGTGTGGGCAGGGTCAACACCATGACACCGCAAGCTACCTGTGGGAAGAGGCAGCACAAGGAAGGACAGCACCATCAGGCATCTCCAAAAATGAGTCTGATTGTAGCAGAGCAGGAGATTAGAGAGATTTATAAACACCCTCCCCAAACTGCCCTCACACATTTCTTATATTCTTAATCCTCTTTCTTTCTCTCATTTTAGTCTTTTCTCCTGCCTATGTGCAAATATTTAATTTCCTTCCTTAGAAGAATGGAGCCAGATTTTCTTTTCCATCCAACACATCCAAGCACTCCTGTCCAAAAATCAGTTCTCTTCTGAAATCATCTGCTCCCAACCTGTTGCACGGTCCCTGGTATTTTGATTGTCTCTCACAGCTGGAAGAATAGTTCTTCAGGAAAAGATGTAGAATTTCTCTCTGATTCTAAAGCATTGTGCAACTTCCAGGCTTTTCGCCCAAGAAGTCTTACCTAGGGTGGGATTCCTTGGGCCAGTTGTCAACATCTACACTGGAAGATCTGCTTTTTGCTCAGCCAGTGAATTCAGAGTGAATATTTTGTGATGGAACTGGCACCTAATCGTGTTGCTTGTAGCTAGTAAATTAACAAGGAGGTAGAGAAGCAACAGACATCATGCATCATACATATAATGAAGAGATTGAAATGTAATCATACATATAACAAAGAGATTAAAATATGAAAAATAGTGGTCTGAAAAAGAACAAATAGTAGAAAGAAGCAAAAATCCGACAAGTGTTGCATGTGATGACACTGTAAAAAGAGAACTAGATCTTACAGAAATGCAGAGTGCATTCATCTAACCTATGGGGGCTTGCAGTGCCTATTTCCTTTATAGCCAAAGAAAAGAAGTAGTTAAGTTGGAAGGGAATTCATCTGCCCCGTTTAAGATGTCTGCCCTAGGAAGAGGTGAACTGTATTTTAGATGTGTTTGTGTCTCTCCATTAACTATAGAGGGAGTTCAGACAATTGGTTCAGGTGTAGATGTCCACTGGCATCTACTAGTAGGCGAGATGAGCCTCCCTGGCCATAGCAGAAAGGATGCTGCAGTGCATGCTGTGCCAGGAGCAATGTGGCAGCCTTCCACCGTGACTCACCACGAGGAGCAAAGAAATGATCTGCCAGACCTTCATGCATGTTGGTGCCGCCAGTCCCCTGAGACTGGTGCCAAGTGGTATATGGTAACTCAACCCATGTGATGGGAAAGAAACTGTGATTATGTCCTGTGTACAGCAGTTCCCACCAGCAGCTCCTTGTATGAGATGAAATCACAGAATCACAGAATGGAAGGGGTTGGAAGGGATCTCTGGAGATCATGTAGTCCACCCCTCCCACCAAAGCACAGTCACGTAGAACAGGTTGCACAGGAACACATCCAGTTGGGTTTTGAACGTCTCCATAGATAACAACTCCACAACCTCCCTGGGCAGCCTGTTCCAGGGCTCTGCCACCCTCACAGGAAAGAAGTCTTTCCTTATGTTTAGGTGAAACTTCCTGTGTTCCAGTTTGTGACCCTTGCCCCTTGTCCTATCGCTGGGCACCACTGAAATATAAACCAGGGAAGAGTCGCATCCTTGTAATTGCCTTTGTTCCTTTTCAAAGCATTCCGACTCCAGGTCACTTCATCTGCTAGACTCTCATCATGGCTGCTTGCCTTTTCCCCACTGCCCTTCCCACAGCATTCCCAGGGCCTACAGCTAGACCCTGGAAGACCTCAGCCAGCTGGCTTTCTAGGGTTGCTCTCTCCTTTGTATCCCTCTTGTCAGCCCTTGTCAATACTTGTCTCTCTCCAGCTGTCAGCTACATCTGTTCCCATGCAGACTACTGCATCTGTGAAGCAAACTCTCATGGGTGCCTTTGCACCCAGCCACCCACAGTCCCCTCCTCAGCCCAGTGGGGCAGATGAGACTCTATTCTAAAGTATTAAGGAAGTCAGCACACAGCAGTGAAGCTTCACTTGCAATTTTTGGTTTTAGCCTGGCTCCTAACAAGGCACTTAGAGTCAGAAGGGTCTTCGGAGCCAAAAAATAAAATAAAATTAAAAAAAAAAAGTGCCAAAGGCAGAAAAGGGAAGAATACAGACAAATATTAAAAAACCACAGAAATGCTCAAAGAAACATTTCAAAGAGGTGGCAATTAGATTTAGCTCCTCAGAATTATGTGACAGTTTCAAAGGCAGAAATATTTGACATTCAGTAGCATAAGAACTGGTGGAAAATTAATTCCAACAATGTGTAGCCATGAAGCCAAATGTTTCTTCACCTACAGAAGTCAACTGCAAGAAAAACAAAACCTTTAGCTTGACCTTCAAACTACAATTAGTGGGTGATTTATTGACATGGTTTTCCAGAAAATGGACAATGCTTATGAAGACATTGAGAAGACTGTATAATAAATTATATTTTCTTTGAGCTTCAAGCAATGTAGCCAATTTTCCACTTTAAACAAGCTCTGCCAGGGTATTCTTTTGTTAGGTCTAAGAATTAAAATCAAACAAAACAACAGCTTTATTGTAGCATGTGGTTTAGCAATAGACCTGAGGCTACTACTCAATATTAAATCTCCACAATGAAAAAGAGGAATAATTACACACTTTGTTATGGAAATTACATGATAAGTTCATTATAAAACTCTTTGAAAATAAAGCTAAGTATATGGTAAGTCACTTTTCCACTACCAAGTTATCTTATCACTGTGACTAGTTGAGGGAAATTGTGCATGGGAGTCTGAAATCGTTGTTAAGTTGCAAGGTCCCATACTCCCTTCAGTTGGAGGAAGCAGAAACTCTTGTCAGAGTTATTTTACTTTGGTTTATTTTTGAAAGCTTTTTTTTTTTTTTTCCTTTTCCCCTCAAGTGCTATTATTATTGGTAGCAGCCATCTCTAAAAGTGCCTCCAAAGCTATGTGGCATTCAAAGCTGGGTTTAGGCTGGCAACATAAAATCGAGATTTGTGCAATTTTCTGAAGTGATGAAGTTCCATTTTCAACAGGGATTTGAGAAACTGAGAGCCCAGATCAACTACCCAACTCCTGCAACATAGCAGGTTACCACATGTCTGCTAAGCTGCAGTGCCTCTCCGTGTGTCTGCTTTCAGTCTGTGGCAGCTATGAATTTACCTCATAATATGAGATGTTTAAATTAGGTCAAATTACATTGTGTTTGTATGGACACAAGCATTTACTGCCACTCAGCTTATGCACAACCTCTTCTAACTCCTGGCTGGACAAGTCTGAGTAACCAGACCATGTATTTCAGCTCTTAAGTACTACTCAAGGTCAACAGGGCTTAGTAACGAAGGAACTTCTGAAAGTTTTACTCAGAAAGTGGCAATCATTTGTGAAGCACCCATGTCTGATTAATTGAAGGAGATCCTAGCAGTTTTAGGAATACAACAGTAGGCAGATTGTAGGAGGACAGTGCTTGTCAAAGGAGTTGCTTGTCATCAGATGATCGATCTGGCAGTGGTCCTTATGCCACATTATACAACTGATTGTCCTCATATAGAGGTTTACTGCTTAAATTTCCTTGAATGTATTCTCTGTGGACAGTGTATAATTTGTGTGATGACGCAGATGAAGGGGGTGACTTTCATTCATCACAGGACCACCAAAAATTCCAGTCAAGCAGCAGAGCCCATCACTGTGACTTGTAAGGAGACCTCAGCTCCAGAGACCTCCTCATACACCTCCCATTTGGGGCATGGCATAACAATGCTGGAAACGCAGCAAAACATTCTTCACCTCTGCAATGACAGGCAAGGACCCAGAGAAGAAGGCCTTGGGGAGTGTCTGAGATACTTGTAAGGAGATGGCATTTCCATTTGGCTGGTCACCTGTGAGTTGAGGATTGTTCTGATGACACATTTTTCTGAAAGGGACTTCTTCTGGACAATTAACACTTTGCTGTAAGAGAGCTGGGCAGCCCTTACATAACCCTGACATTTTCTCCAGACACATCAGAGCAACAATGGTTGAAAACAGTGAATGCCCATCATTTGTGTGAGTAAAGTCATCTGAAGCAATCACCAGAATGTGGCTTTATTCAGAGACAGCTTATGCTGGAAGAATTTCCTTTTGCAGATACCATCAGGGGTTATTTTACCCTTGCTGCCTCTATAAGCTTTGGTGTTAGATCACAGATTTTAGCAATTCCCTACTGCCTTGTCACTTTGTTTGGCTGGATATCAAGCTCCCAGACTGCTGGCTGGCCAGAAATCCTGTATGAAAGGTACTTGGTGTAAATGGCAACAGTTAACCTGCACATTTGCACAAGAAGTCTTGCAGCTGGGACTTGTTGGAGTTGCACTAAATGCTTCAATCAATTGCCATTAGAACTGGGCTGAAATCAGACCATTCTGGATTGCCAGTAAAGGAAGGTCGCCTTATGCTATGTAGCATATGTACACCCTGATTCAATGTGACTTTAATTCTGCATTGAAATAAGAGAGACTGAGCATGAACTGATTCAAACTGAACATCAAAGGTTTGTATCGATCCTAAATAATTCATTCTCAGTCCATGTTGATGAAGAAAAATAATATTAGCATACCACATTTAGAAATGGGGAAACTGTTAGAGACATTTATGTCCAGCAACTTTTAGGCGATTAAGTTGTTAGGTGAACACTTTGGGAGAAGGAAAAAAAAGAAGTAATTATTTTTTACAGCAACGTAAGGAGACAGCCTAGCACTAGCCAGAGACTCGGCAGTCCTGCTCAGAGGCTGTTCTTAAAAATTGCTGTAGCCCAGCGTCTCAAGCCACACAGGGAGTCAGTGAGAAGAGCCAGGTGAGAGCTAAGGAGTTTCTAATCACTGCTTGTGTTTTTCCACTTCTAACGCAAGATTTTGGACTAAATATAAAGTGAGCTGTCAAGTAAATGCACTCACGCCATATGCTAGAAATATCACCAAGCTTTGTTGGCCATATAAAAATCGCTGCACATGGGAACAATAACCCTTTCTTGAAAACCAAATAACTATTCTGATCTAAATCAATCAGGCCCCAGAAAGACAGAAAATCCACCCCTTTCAGGATACGGTCATTGTGCAAGTGTTGGGAATATAACAGAGATTTCAAAAACCACATGCTCCAGTACCTGCCCTTCTCAGAGCTATTGCTTTTAAGTGTGAGCTGTAAGATCTCTTATGACAACATTTTAGCCCAGAGGAAATATCCCTGTCGATGATATAACCCCCTACAGGTCAGAGTCCTTAAGTGGAAGCCATCATCCTTTTGGCTGATGGAGTGATCATAGCGGAGTGTTGGTCACATTTTCCCTTGCACTTTCTCGCCTCCATTCCTCATTTTCAATGTATGATAACTTGAGAATTAAATTCAAGACAAATAATTTGTAGAAAGCTGGGCAGTGACTGCTTTTTCAAATGTAACGTAAAATTTAAAGGTAACTGAGTTCAGTTTCTAACTGCAAATTTCTCTTGAAGGCATAAGGACAGCTGTGACTGGGTAAATCTAATCTGCTGCTTAAATATAAGCGGAGCTGCAGGTACTTTTGAGCATGTTATTGCACAAAAAAACCCCAAACCAACCAGCACTGGAAAGGAAGATAGCACATCAGAAAACCTGTGCACCTCACAGAGAAGTCACAGAGGTGTATATGGGGCAGGAACTTTCACTTTTATTTTCGCACTACCTAGCGTAATAAGCTTAACTAATTTCCGAACAGGACTCTGAAATGCAACCAAAATGCAAGCCAACGACAACATGAGGGAGGAATCTCATCTTCCACTGTCTTGCCAGGGTTTTTTCTGAGAGGGGAAGGACTGCCCAGGGAGGGTAGACGGGCTTTCCCACAGCCCTGTTCTCCATTTGGGTCATTCTAGGACATGTTTGTGAACTGCAACTGTGTCCCTACTGACACCCTGAATGACCCCAGCTGGGGCCACAGCTGCTCCATGCAGGACTGGGATTTACGTAGTTCCCTTTAAAAACCAACTGGTTCCCTGTGGGCTGGAATGAATGACCCTAATTAGCGATGGTTTGTATCCCATGGATGAGCAGGCACCAGTCCTGACTGAAACTCCTCTTGGGATGGGGGCATCTCTGGGGCCCTGCTCCTGTGCGTGCTCACTGAGCTGTGCTAAGGACACCTTTCCCTCAGGCAGGGCACAGTCTCCTGAACCAGCCTCAAGGACAACCGGCTTGCAGCTTCAGAAGTGGCTGGAGTGGCGTGGAGTGGAAGGACAGCAGATGAAAATGCAGACGGGTAGAGTGGCTGCGGTGTTTCTGAGGCAGGCAGGCAAACTATTCAGTGTTTATGGTTTTAAATATTACAATTGCAAATGCAATAATCTGTGTGGGAGAGGAATGCAGGAAAGTTAAAGAAGGGGATTTGCAGCCAGGGTCTCCAAGGTCTGGTGCGATTGTCATTAAATATTGCAAACAGAAGCAAAAATAGAATCGTGTGACAGCAAAATTCAGTTTTTAGAAGTGGTTTGGGGTTTGTCTGTTTGTTCAGCTAGCATCCCACTGCTTTATCCTTATCGCGCTGCCTGAAATCTACTTTGCATATAGAGCAAATCCTCGACAAAAATCTTGCAGTCTGATCAAAGCCAGAGAAGGGAAAAGGTCACAGCACAGGTTATAACGCGTGCAGCTCCAGGGAGCTGTGTCAGATGTGCATGTGTGTACATAAACAAAATCCTCTCGGCATGATGCACTGACAGTAGATAAGATTCCTGGAGTGCAGCACTGTGCTGACAAAACTGTGTGGTGGCTATGAGATAAGCAGTGCAAAAGGACCAGCTGCAGAGCAGAACCTTGCCTGGCAGGCCTGGTACTTGTCCCCATGCTGAGAACTGGATCATGCAGCTATTTTTTTTTTTTTTTGCACATACAGAAGAAATACTTGGAAATAGTTGAGATTTTTCTTAAACAGCATAAAAGGTGATTGCAGTAGCCCCACTGCCTGGTTGTTTGTGACTTTACTGTCCTGCATGGCTCCTGTTTGGCTCACCATTGGAGTGCTGCTGGAGCCACAGCGTATCTTGCTGGGCGTGAGAGAGGGCTGTACTTTCAAATGTAAATTTTTGAATTCAGAGATTCATAAAGTGTAAGGCCAGCAGAGACAGTTATGATAATTTGTTCTGACCTCCATCATGTGAGTCGTGGGGTACCATATATACACATATATACATATGCATATTTATTTTAAAATATATAAGAATCATGGAGTGCCACTTCATGGACCTTGACTTTATCTGATTCAAATATCAGACTAGCATGCTTCTTGTCTTTCCCTTCTGACTGCTTACAATCTTTGTCTGGCTTCAGCGGACTTGTCTTTCTCAAACTTTTCTCTATATTCCTGCTAGGTCTCTGTGTGCAGATGAACCTTCAGGCCCAAGGTCTTCTGCCTGCCCCATAGCATGCAAGGCAGAGGTTTAGGACTAGGGGAATCTGCCTAACCACAGTCGATGGACAAAGACAACTAAGCTTACTTTCCAGTATGAGCAGCTATACTGTGCCTGTGCGATGCCATTGAAAGGAGCTGCTTAGGGAAGCTCCAGGACTAGGAGTTTGTCTCTAGCTCTGCTTTGCTGTTTCTCTCCCACAAATTCCTCTCCATCTTCTTCCTCTACCTAAGACATTCCCCCTGTTCAACTCCCAGTCACTGGAAAGAAATTGCAGCAAATAATTCCTTTGCTGCCTTGTCTCTATTGCTTGGATATAGGTCGCTTGCTCAGGTACATGATTACCTTTAATTCCTTTCTTCGTTCTATTGATTGTGCCATAACTGAATCCATCTGCTGCATCTCACCAATGGGAGGATGGGAGACTGTTTTTCAAGTGTCTTCTTTCCTCTTTAAAAGGGAGTTCTACAGAACTTAGCATGAGAGTTTTGGTGCTGTCTAGAAATTTCCACAGAATATGTTCTGTATCATTTCATTACTGCTCAGCTATTTGCAGGTTATTAGTAACAAATTTGATTATAGTGGGTCAAATTGTATGCGAAATATACAGCATTCCCTTTCCCGTGTTCCTCCAAACAGCTATTAGTGCCAGTCATGTACCGTGCTCCAAGCCAACAGCAGCCCCACAGCTGCCAAAAATGCAGATGAGGCAGGAGTCTCCCATATTTTAATCTTTCCACTTGCTCCTTGGCCAACATCCTCAGCTTTCCTTCAAACTACCAGCTCCCTCATCCCTACGACCTGCCAGGCCCATTCATCGACCTCCTCCCTCCCTGTCCACAGCTCCCTTCCAAAGCAGCAGGCCAGAACAAGAAGGTGCACTGTAAACAGGAGAGACCTTTTTGGTTTGCCTTGCATGTGGTCCCGACTGCCAGCAGTCTGCCCGTTATAGCTGGTGAGAGCAGTTTTTGGAGGAAAGGAGTGAGCCAGATGCTCAGCAATGCTCATCTTGGGAGCAGTGCTGGAGGGAGCAGAAGAACAAAAGGCAGCAGAGATGTTTTAGAAAGGATAAGTTAAAAAAAGGGGGAACGTGAGTGCAGGAAAAGCCGGCTTCCTGACAGCTGCTGGTCGTGTGCTCCAGCATCAAGCCTTCTTCCGTGGCCAGTCTGGACATATAAGCTGTTCACACTCTTCGTTCCTGCAAGTACCCCTGCCACCAGATGGCAGACATTGATACCAAGACAAGCTTTGCAGTGTCTCTGCAGCTGTGGATGCCAGATGGTGCTTCTTGTACAGACACAGATAAAACCAACTTTTTCCTGACTCAACTTGGCTTCCACAAGCTCAGCTACTAACACAGAGGTGAAAGACAGTATCACAGTGACTCACTTATTATACACTATACATTTCACCAAAAGTTTATTAGTATTTTTTAGTGCACATGCACTGAGCAAGATGTCCTGCCTGATGGCCAAGCATAACCTTGAGGCCATGTGAAAAAATCATCAAAACTCCATTTGACTGTGATTAATTGCACCAAATGCTGGATTTGTGCACAACAGAGAGGACCCCGCAGCCTGGGGAGAAGTTTTGCTCTTTAAGTAGCAGAATGATCTGCAGGTATAAACAAAGAGTTGGCCAACATGACTGATGCTGCCCTGTTTTGCCCTGTTCTTGTGTTCCTGTGAAACAAGGTCAGTGGTGAATCCCATCAGGTGCGCTACCAGCCTTTTGCATCCTCCTATGCGTGCAACAGATGTGCAGCTGTTCTCATGTCATGGCTTATGGTAGTAGACATAACCAAGGACAGTGTGAAGGTGGGTGAAGGTGGAGAGGGTTCATGGGTGCAGGTGGAGAAGGGTCAAGGATGATGGAGAGTTTAAGGGAACTTCTCCCAGGAAGCTGAGAGAGTGCCTTAATGGTTAAATGAACCTTATGCCATGTTACTTCAGCCTTCTGGCTGACATTTTGATACAACACGTATGATGGAAATCAGCATTTTAATTTCTGCAATAACCACCACAGTACAAAACTATTGTTCAGAAATTTTCTATTACTGTCTGGAATGTTAGTTTTATGGTGCCATATACATGTGCAGTATGGACAAGTTATAGTTGCCGTGGGAGAGTTAGTAATGAAATTTTTGAGTTCTCAGTGCTTAAAAATCTCAAATGAGTTATAAAGGAGACTTGTTTGCATTTCATTTCCTTAGTTAAAGACAGAAAAAATAATTCCCACAACGCTTTGTGACAAAATTTGCCAAGCTAACATCCCTCCATCTTAAAGCCCTGTTTGACTTGTTTTCCAACACATCTCTCTTGTATCCCTCATTATTATGATGAGGGCAAAAATTTATTTTAATAGGTCTGAGGAAATGCAATGCCCTTCCTGCCACTATCATTTTCCCAACTGATATTTGTTCAACGCGAGTTCTGGGAAGGTGAAATTTTGTTCAGCGTACAGTGTGAGAGCCCTGAAACCTGGGATTTATTTCTGGTCTTGTTCAATTTTTGGCATCACCCCTAACTTCTGGGGGTTTTATTTTTCTCTCTTTAAAAACAAGCTTTTGCTGCTTTTCCACACTTCTGGTTTTGTGGTTTTGTTTTTGTTTGTTTTTTTTTGTTGTTGTTTTTTTTTTTCCCCTGGGTCTACTCAACAGTGAGTCTAGAGTGCTATTGGAGGTCTGGATAAGGTTGAGGTAGGGAACTGGAAAAATCCAGGTTAGTATTCATGATGTGTGAGCTCATTATGCCAGAATATGTAGACATCAGGCCTGTTTTGAGAAGTACAAAGGAGAATTTTCCCTCCATAGGTATCACAATTTTCTTTTTTTAAACACTGGTTGCCTCCAATATGATCTCCCCCTTCTCCATTCCCACTATCACACATCACCTGGCATTCATCAGTGTCCTCTTGTTCAGTGAGATGGTCCTTCATTATATCCCCAGTAAAAGGTTTCATGCTCTTATCTGCATGCTGAGATTGATCACTATCTGCTGAGAGTTTCTTCAGTTCTCACAATGTTAAGTGGAAGAGGAGTTTATTGTTATCACGTCCCAATGCTGGTTTTGTTTATCTGATAAATCCTCTCTTTAGGAGCGATTTTTGGAATGCATCTGCTACTTTTTGATCCCCCCTCACCTCAGTTAAAATTAGCGCTTAACCTCTTCTTGGCAGGAAAGGAATAAGATCTAGGGACTGAAAACAACGGGCAACCACATACCATGAGTAAAATGGTTCATTTTTTTCCTGATAAGAGAACAGTTGCTGGAGCAAAATACTATTTTGCACTCAGGAAAGATAGAACGTTATGTTTCTGTTGCTCTCTTCAAGACATGTATCTAGATATACGTACAAAATGTGAAATCATACTACTGCTTCCCAGTCTTTGAAAGCTGCATTCAGGACAGTTTTAAGTGGAAGAATTTGTAGGGATGAATGTGGTGTGTGAAACAAATGCAGAAAGCTTGTGAGCCACAAGCCTTCACTTGCCTGTGAGGGGGGCCATGCAACTCCCTAGAGTAATTTGCTGTCATTGTAGTATAACAGTACTATGAGTCCGTGTGAAGAGAGTGAGTTGGGCACTTGATAGTAGGGCTATAGGCATAGGGATGGAGAGAGAGAAAGGATACGGGGGAGCTCTGGTAAGAGATGGAGAGAAAACGGCATAGTCCGAAGTTAGATAACAAAGTGAAAAATCAAAACTGTGAGGGGAAAGAAAAGACAAACCAGACAAAGAATTTATAAACAACAGAGACCCAGAGAAGTCAGAAAATGGGTAAGACAACTTACAATAAGATTGATTAATGTATTATATAGTCATCAACTGTGACCATGAATTAACAGTAAGACAAAAAGCACAGGTGCCTCCAATCTGCTCTGTCTTCCAGAATGCTCATTTATGGACCCTGGTGTTTCAGAAACCTGGATGTATTGGGGAGGTTGGACTGGACACTGTGGAGAGTAGATGTCTCCACTGGCCCAGCTCTACCACATAGTCTGTGCATTAATCATGAAGTCTTGGAATCTAGAGAAGCAGCAGCTGTTTTGAGACAATTAAGAGGCAGGGCTTGAGAGTGAAAGAAGGGGTTGGATGTAGCAGTATAGGAAGAGGGACCTAGTGATCAAATGCTAGTAAGATGACAGAAATATTTTACCTTTCATTAATGTCTTCTCACCTATTTATCTGACAGCACTCTACAGACATGTAATTGCTGCCCATAGATGTAATGTTGATTTGAGAACCTTATAGTCATGTTTGCACTACTCCAAATTAAAAGAATACCTAAATTTAACAGCTTGTGTCTGATTCTTAGTAACACTGACAATGTCTATATTAAATGTATGTATGTATAATCTATTGTGTATAGATATAATTTTTTTATATATATCTCATATTTTATTTTCTGAAAATAGGGCAATCAAAAAGAGGGAGAGAGGGAATTGTTCTAGAGACATGACTAGGGTTGATTTCTGGAAATGTCATCAACTTGCTTTATATGTGAATTTGCATTTGAGAAAAATCAACAGAGAGCCAGAGGAAGAAGAAGAACGAATAATAAAACATTACTGAATTACACTACGAATAGCATTGTTTAAATGAGTTGTTTCATAACTGTGAATCAGATGTTCTTTTCTAATCCTTCCCAACACATGTCCTGTACTGGACAGTGTAAACCTTTCAACTCAGAGAGTATGAATTCTCAGTTTCAAATGTCATATGAGTTCCTAAATCTCTAACCTTTTAGGGTTCCAATTACTTCCATGCAAGTTGACTAACTTCATGAATGGGACTTACATGCTTGATTACAACAGTGAAATTTGGTTCAGTGGAACAGATCCTTGGCTACTAAGCTTCAGAGGCATGGTGACGGCTCTGCCACTCAAAGGCCTGACTTGTAAAGTGCCAGTGGCTTAGTCCTCTACAAAAGGCTTAGTCCTCTACAAGTCCTCAACTTGTAAAGATGTTGGAAGCTGTGTTAGCTTAATACCTTGCAGAATTACTTAGCATCTCAAAAAACTGAGTCCTAAACTGACTTCATAATCGACTTATTTTTTTTTTTGGCTGGCTTTGTCTTCTGAAAAATAATAGGAAAAATCATAACAGCACTTTTAAAGCTGAAGATGGGGCATAAACGGAGCCTTTAACCAACCCCATCCTCTCCCCCAAATGTAATGATGCAGATAAAATGGAATGACATCCAAATCAAGGCCAAGTTGGTTTTGTTTTTGCAAACCCAAAACCTGAGTGATGAGGTTTTGCAAAAATCAAACCCAAACCACTCCAGTTTGTCCATGATAGACATGAGACTGAACTCAGACCTTTTATCTGGGCCTTCTATTCTCTCTGGACTTCAGTGGTTTGACTAAAAATGGAACTTGGACTTAAACCATTGCTGATTTGGGTTGTGCAAATCACAACCTGACTGATGTAGGTCTTCAAAACCAAAACCATAACATGGCCTTCTTGTTCTATCCCTAATTAAATTAAATTCTTTGTGTCCAGAGCATCATAGAGACGGATATGTACAGAAGAATATTATCAGCATAACACAACCTTCTATTTTATTCATTCCCAAAGGGCCTGGTCCTGAATTCACAAAGTCCTCTCTTACCTCGTCAGACCATGCTTGTGGGCACTTGGTGAGATATTTCTCCTTTGAAGAGGGGTGCTGCTGCTTTCTTTGAAAACAGTGAATTAACTTTCTTTGAACTCAAGAGCAATGTACCCTTTCTCACTTGCATTTTCTGGGTACTTTGCTATCCCATATATCTCCAGGTTATGAAATCTCTTCTGTTTCAGAACGGGCTGAAGTAAAGCAGAATTGACCGTGTCCCTATCATCAGAAGAGAGACAGTTTATTTCTTGAACAAGTTTTTTCAGACCCTGACCTCATATAAATCTGGTACAAGATGAAACAATGCTCTCTGTATTTCTGATAAAGCTACCATATTGTTATCTTCCTAAAAGAGACCCTCCTGCCATAAAAGCAGATGGCAAAACTCCTAGGGCAGTCCTAAACACCTTCCTGGGCAGGGGCATAGCAACGTCTCAAAGGACTTTCCATGAACCTTTGCCCAACCTAGCTTTTTGGTTGTGATAGATGTATGGCTACAGAGGATTCTGCCCCTCTACCCTGCTCTGGTGAGACCTCACCTGGAATAGTGTGTCCAGCTCTGGACATGGACCTGATGGAGCGGGTCCAGAGGAGGCCACAAAGACAATCAGGGGGATGGAGCACTTATCCTATGAGGACAGGCTGAGGGAGATGGGATTGTTCAGCCTGGAGAAGGCTTCAGGGAGACCTAACAGTCACCTTCCAGTACCTGAAAGGAGCTGACAAAAAGCCTGGAGAGGGCCTGGTTACAAAGGCCTGGAGGGAAAGGACGAGGGGCAATGGTTTTAAATTAGAAAGGAGTGGATTTAGATTGGATGTAAGGAAGAAGTTCTTTACCAT
>JAAGNO010002145.1:19021-29952 GCA_033439905.1 Ceryle rudis
TCCCTGGAGTCATTCAAGGTCAGGCTTGATGGGGCTCTGAGCAACCTGCTCTAGGTAGAGATGTCCCTACTTGTGTACTGAGGTTGGACCAGATGACCTCTAGGGGTCCCTTCCAGCCTAAAACATTCTATGATATATGTATTCATACAGGTGGATATATGAAAAATAGAATACAAGAACATAGAAGTAATGTGGTATTTATACTGGAAAAGAGGACAGCATTTGTTAAACAAAACAGTTATTTTTTTATGTCACATGACCTAAAGGTTGGCTGAAGAATAATTCAGGTGCCGGCTGGTGACTCTGAAAGGATCCTACAGTAGTTGGTTTATGGTCACACTTTCTCATCCAATACCTATTTTTTGACAGTAGATTGAAGGTGCCAAACATACAGTTCTCTACTAAAGCTCTGTCACTTTGTTGAGTGCAGCTTATTGCAGGCCAAAGTCTTGGACTACAAACTGGAATAAGCACTAAGAAAATGGCTAAGTTCTCATTTTTAACAAAGTAGCTCTGAAACAGAAGTAGGAGAAGGAAGTGCAGAAAATTATGGATCACTCAAAAAATCTAGTTGCATATTGTTAGTATTGAAACCTGCTGATGCAAAATATACCTTCACTGAGGTTGGGAGAGCAGATAGTAAGACATCCTGGTCTCAGATATTTGTTATGTAATAAGCAATGTTATCTGCAATGTCCATCCTTTTTTTGGTATGAGTACGATTTGGTATGGGAAATATTGAGGTGACGGCTACACTATTTTCATTAATATTTCTTTCAAGGAATAATGACATCCTGCCTGGGTTCTGAGAAGTTCCCTCTAATGCTTAAAGCATATTTTCTGCTGATTGGAGAGTAGGTTGGGTAGTCAAATTCATATGAATTTGGGACTTAATGAATAATAGTGCTTCATATGGATGCTTAAAGTAAATTCTTCCTCCTGAGCTTGCTCTTGTGTAGATTTATTATAAGGAAGAATAATCCAGGACAGTATTCGGTAATTACTCAGTTATAAGTGAGATTTATTCAAGCCGCTATCTGCCTAGATAGTTTTCACAAAACTCAAGCTTGAGAACAGCACATACATGTGCAAGCATTGTGTGCTTTAATTCTCTATAATGATATCGCATGGAAAAACACTTGTATCTTCTGTGTAGAGAATCGGCTTTCAATTTCCTTATTCAAACCCCAGTGTAGTTATAGTCTTCTGTGGCTTTGATTTTCATTGTAGAACTTTTCACAGACAGCTTTACTGGGGTTTTATTATGAGTCATGGTAGTCTGCTACTCTCATCCGTCTCTGCCTAATCTCATCTGTAAACTTCAAAGTAATACTGAGTTTCCTTTTTTACAGAAATTTTAACCAGTGGGATAAAATATAAAGCATTACTAAGATGTTGTTGTTCAGTGTAATTTAGTTTAGCTGGTATACATGCTTCAGAGTCCACTCTAGTAGCTAACATGCACAAGCACTAAGGTTTCTGACTGTGTGAGTAAGCTTAGTGTTGAAATCCCTCTTATTTGTTTCACCGTTTTGAACATTTTAACATACTCCATCACAAGGTCTCTCATTGCACAGAAGTATTTTAAATGGCTCTGTTAGAGCAGGTTCAAAGGATGATCTTTCTGACGTGCATTCTTCAAAGCAAGACTACATTTCTCCACAACAAAAAAATGTGTCTTACCTATCCCCCTTCCTACTGTGAGTTGTGCCAGAGCTGTCATTTTTCAGTAGGGATTGTTTATAAAGAGGACCTATATTCTGCTGTTCAGCACACTAGAAACTTCTTAGTTTTCATTTTCAGTGTATAAATATTGATTTTGTACCAAACTGGTTCTGTTAGTTAGCTCAAAGGTGATAACATTTTTGTTGAATAAATGTCTTTAAGGAAATAAAATACACTACCTTTCTAAAATTTATATTCTTATTTCATAAAGTGAACATTTAATCCCAGCAGCTAACTGCAGGCTGGGGTATTTATTCGGGCTTGGATGTGATGTTTTTTCTTACTTAGCCATCTTCAGAAATGACCGCAGATGGCTGTTTATGATCAAGCTATTAAAAATTTACATACAAATTTAAGTTAGTCATCAAAGCACTTGATCCTGTTGTGAAGTATGTATGGCTATTCTTGATGCATCTCACACAGCAGTTTACTGTTACTTTATTGTTTTAAAGTAACTTTAAATAGAAGTATTATTTCTCATTAGAAATCACTGAATTTTGCAGGGCCCACTCAGCTTCAGATTTCTGTTTTCAGTACGTCAAGAAATTAGGAACAGAGGATGTGTTAAAACTGGGAAAGGTTCCATGCTTTGATCCAGTGAAAGTGCTTTTCATAAAAAGGTCTTTAAGCTACTTATCCATAGAAAAACTGCACTTTGAACCTTGGGACTTTGAACTATGGGATTTGATTCCTAGAAGCCAGGTTTGTGACTCGGTGACAACCCTCGCTCCTGTTCCTGTGAACCTGACTTCAGAACTCCAGCCAGTTGGAAAACATTTCTGTAACCAGAATGAGAACAGCCTCAGGCTTGCAAAGATTACAGATAAGGGATACTTGGCAATGTGAAAAATCAGCCTCACTGGTGTATATTTCAACACTTCTTTGAAAGCTTAGTTTTGCAGGTTGCTGAGCATTGCTCAGCTGCCATCAATTCCTCCTGAAATCAGTGGACCAAACCCTCAGTTTCATAAATCAAGGAGGCTGCTACTCTCCCAAATATATGCTTGATTACTACAGAAAAGAATCACGTCAAAGCTGGAGATGATATGAATTCTCAGGTCTGCATATTTTAAGTCTGCAGTTCTACCCAATGCTGTTTGGTACTAGGAAAAGATTCTGATGAAGGGGCGGGGGGTGTATTGGTTCAAAGATTAAGAAGTCCTCTTTTTCTTTTGAGAGAGTAATTATTTTCCATTTCCATGTAAGCATTGTGCATCTCATTCCTCCATTGACTAGTAAGGTGTGGCAAGCCACCTCTGACTTTGCAGTAATTCTTCTCTTCTTTCAAGTACATTCATGAGAGTTGATAAGTACCACCAGTCGTACAATATAACCAGGTAGTAATATTTCAGCTATCCTGAGCAGGTATTCTTTGCCTCAGACTTGATGAACTGCAGACTTAATGGCATTCCCCAAAAATTACAAGAAACAGATCATCTTCATTGCATTGGGTTTTCCTAAGAGGTTGTGGAAGGAAGCTCAGGGAGAGTGAATACAGCAATTCTCATAACCCTGTAATATCTCCTGCTTTTGTCACAAACACTACAAGCTTGGCAAATGCAGAAAAGAGCAAGGAGAGGAATGGGAAACAAAAGGGAAACAAGTATTCTTGTGTCTGTACTTGTCCTCCTCCTGCAGCCTTCCAGGTAGCCTCATGGAGTGCTCCATACTGTGTAAGGCTTTTCACCCTGTGAGCCCAGAAAGCATTCATAGAGTTCCCCAGTAACTCCCACAGTGTTGCTGATCTGGAGGAGACTGACTCAAGGCTTACTGTCAGAAGGCTTTTTGTGCGTTAGTGAATCCAAGTATTTCAGACTCGCAAGAAGGCACTCGAGACACCCTGCTCAGAGCCACTACTTCCATAATGTTGTTCCTTTCATATTTATTTTCAAAGCTATGCAGCAGGACATCCACTCCAAGCACTCTTCTTCCTCTTCTTTCTTTCAGCGTCATTGGGAGGAAGGCATTTCGCATTCAGCTGGAGTGCCTGTGTGACTCAACTGCGGGCTTCGTTTGGGGCAGTAATCTGTCTAGTTATGCAAGCATGTACTTCACAGGTGTAGTGGTGGCAATTTTATCTGCCTCTTAGTCCACAGCAAGGAGCAAATGTTATTACTATACTATTTATTTAGTCAGAATCTGTCTTGCATCATTCCTTCTGGTTTGTACCTGGATATAAAGAAGGCTTGACTTTTCACGTCTCTCTTATGGGTTAATGCACTGCAGTTTCTTTGGTCACTGAATGTGTCAGCTTTACTACAGGGAAGCAACACCTTGCTAGTCACCTCAACAAATATGAAGATAGTGCCTCTCCATAACTGTCTTCATAATCCTTTAAGTCTTTTCCAGCCCAAATTCCTGTCAAATTCATAGGAATGCAAGAAATCTAGGATAACAACTTACAACAATTATCAATCCGGTCTTCGTTTGAATAATGCAGTAGTTGAGATTAGAAGTCTATGTTTCTGTTTTCATTATTTCTGGCAACTTACCCTTCAAGAAGACAAGGGGTTCATATATTGAGAAGTACTTCTGTAATATGGTTGTGATTCTTGTTTTCATTGCAAATACTTGTGTGAATTTAAAGAAAACATAATTGTAGCTAAACATTCCATCCACTATTTATTAACTTTTAAATTTTTTAATTGTCTTTTGTTTGTGGCACAATAGCTAGCAAAGAAACTGCTTTGGCTGATATTGTTTGAGGTGACTTTCTACTTTTGGAGGTAGGGGCCATGTAAAAATGTTTTGAATAATGACCTTTGGGGTACAGCAGTACTACACAAATCTTACTGCCAATAGACCTACTAAGAAGAAAAACAACTGGGAGAGCACATTAGCACTCCAAAGCACATACTGTTAGTTCCACAAGAAAACACTTACTGAGCTGACAAACACTGGGCAAGGTTTTCCTTGCTGCAGTGAGTGCAGCTTCTCATTCCCATCTTAAAACAATATTTACAATTAAGTGTCTGACCAAAATATATATAGAGAGAGCAGATTTACTAACAGTTATTGCTTCAAACCTTCTCAGCATGTGTGCACCTCCATCTCCTCCTTTCCAGAGTCTGTTTTGAACTGCTCAGCACCCTTTCCTCTATATATTAGTGCTCAGCATCTGAGGGAATTAGGGGAAGAAAACACTTAGAACGAGAGAGTGCTTTGCTCCCTTTGGTATATAATGTTAGTTTTGTTTTTAAAAATGTGATAACCTAAACAACCCGAACATGAGAATTTAAGGATGAATATCAGTGGCCCATGTCTCAAACTAAAGCTATATAGCCTTTCATACATTTGCTCTTGCTCTGTGCTCCTCACGGGTGAAAGTAAAATTCCTAGCAGTATTTTCACAAAGGATGTGCCATAAACAGTCAAGCAGCCAGTTACCTAAGTGACCTGGTGTCCAACCATTAATATTCCTGATTAATTTTCAACTTTCTGTTACAAAATAGACTACTTGTTTTGCTGAACATGACACCTAGAGAAATCTATGTAGGAACATAACCCATGTGAAAAATGCAGTTCTTTGCCCATTTGGAGGGACCTAAAAAGATATGTACAGGATCCAAGTCCTCAGCAGCACCAAACTCTCACAAAGTTTTCTATGAGCCTTCACATAAATGCCTTTGAGGATCTCAGTCTTGCCCTTTTGATAACCCAGCCTGAACTGATATACCTAAGCTTTGAAGCAACCACTGCACCAAAATACTATTTTGTGAACCAGCATCTCTAACAATAAGGCTTCTCTTAGCATCAATGAGATATGCAACTTAGGATGGGAAGCCTCTTCAGACAACCATTGATTATAAATATAATGCATTTCCCTTCTTTAAGGTCTTGAGCAGCTGCCTTAAGCACATCTGTTAGTGTAGAGAGCTGGGAACTTTCAGAGGGACATTCAGTTATTAAGTGGATTGAGTTACCTTCTGTTTTAAGAGGATCATAGCCCCTTGGTAGATGAAGTGTTTTAATTTGTCCTGCAAAGACTTAAGAAACATTACTGTGGGAACATAATAATTGTTACATGGATTACAGTAGTTTTCAGATATGATCCTACAGACCCCCGGGCATCTGGGGACTACTCCTGAGGGACCTGTGAAAGGTAATTAACAATAAAAACCCACTGGTAGAAAATTTTATTTTTCTTATCTAGCAATCCATGCATTCATCAGAAAATTATTGGGGAATATAAGCAGAAAAACATTGAAAAGCAGAATGCTGCTGAATCAGAGCCAAATGAAAAACATACAGTTGAAGAAACATGCTAAATTATGATGAAAACAAAGATATTCCATTAAAATCTTGAAATTTTAAGGTGTTCCGTCAACACATCTAGAGAAAATAATGATCTTACACTTCCTCCTGTGAGCTCTAGTTCCTATGTGAATACATTTTCCCAGAGCTAACTGGAGCTTCATTTGTCCTAAAACCAGTTGTCCTGAAATAGGTCTGCATTTCTGAGTCAGTTCTTCTAGTCTTATATTTACAACAGAGAACTGGAACTTTTGAAGTGAGGTGCTGCAGCTGTCCATATGACTGTCTGTAGCATTTGATTGCCAGTAGGTAAAGAGCAAAACTTTTCAAGAGGTTGATCTTTGAGCTCATTTTGTTCTCACTGATAGCAGTGAACACTAGTAGAAAGCCATGTAAAGAGACAAGCAGCTCAGCTCAGAAGACCAAAGCCAGTGAAAGCAACAGGAGCATTTAAACAGGTGTTGCAGGAGGTGTTTTTTTGAGGACATAGTCAGAGAAGGAACCACTGATTCACTTTTATTTACTGCACAGCAGCATTGGAGAGTGTACCCCTTTCTACTGCTTCATTCAGGTTTATACGTAATTACCCTGCCCAAGGTTCTTATAACTAACCAAGAGGGACAATTTCCATTCGTAACTTTATGAGAACTGTGTAGGTAGAGAGATGCAGGCAGTCGATTTATTCTATTGACTGCATGAATTGGAAGAATAAGAAAAAAATCACACAGAAGGATTTTGTTCAGAAAATGAAAATCTACAAAGGAAAATAAAACACTCACCCCGATATTTAGTTTCACTAGAAGTGAAAATTGTGCTTATGCAGCATTTTGGATTTTAAGCTTTTTAATAGAAATACAGCTAGTTTTACAAATAAGAATACAATAGAAATACAGCTACTTTTACTCAAAACCAGACATTAGAATGGTTAATTTACAACTGCCTAGGGTTTTTTTCCATACACAGACCAAAAAAATCCAAGCCTTTGTACTGAATTTTGCCAGGGCATGCTGGTGGGCCTTTTTTCTAGGTGCTCAGCAGAGTAGTGTGCCAAGACCCAGCATCTTCAGTGTCTGAGTATGGCGAGCACTCGTTCGAAAAGGTCTATTTTTTTTTTTTTTTTTTCAGGAGCATATAAACATTTTTTGATGTGATTGCAGTTGTCTTAAGAGGTCAAATATCTAGTAACTGTATAATGGGAAATGTATGATATTGTCATCTGAATCAGGCTTTGTGTATACTTTGTAAATGGCTGCTTAGTTGTACAGAAATAAATGGACACCTTCAAATGCTTAGCTTGTCTTATTAGCACGTGGATATGCCATTCAAATTATGCAAAAAGACCAGACTGCCTTAGCTATGAAATGCTCTTGGGGTATGGTAATCTGATTATAATCAAACACCATGGAGTAGTCTTACTATTTTTTATATAACCTTATTAATTATGTGAGCAAAAGTATGCAGAGGAAGATGAGATTGGTCATTTGGAACGACTCCTTTTCAGGTTGTTAAACTCTTTCCTTAAGTGTTGATCAGCTATTCTGACTTCTTCAATTAAATCACTTCTGGGAGTAAATCCACACTATGTATGAACAGTGTGACTTAGCGGAGGTAAGGAAAATGATGCAAACCCCTGAATTTTCTTAAAATAATGAGGGACAGAGATATTTGTCATTTTGAGGGTAAATTTTTCCTCCTTCCTTTTGCCATACGAGTAGTCAGTAGGGTTGAATTTTGAGGAAGTTGTTGATCCGTTGAAGTATGTGCATGTGTGTATGTTTCAGGGTTTAAGTGCATATGGTCAGTTTTTTAAAGGAGCTCAAGACCTGAAATCTTTTGATGTGTTACAGACTTAGTTCATGGCCCACTCTGGTGAGTTTTTATTAAAAGCTGGACAAAAAAGTAAGTGGTCAAGCTGGGGTCTCACCTGGTATGAGAGCATGCTCCATAGATAGATTCTGGAGAAATAGACACAGGAAAACCTTTAGGAGAAAGATACTTCCCTTTAGCAGCCCATTAGAGTTTCATGGAGGTGGTTTCTGTAAGCTATTAAATCAATGAGCTGTTCTTGGCCAATTTCCCTTCCCGGTTCTCAGACAACTCTCTTTGAGCATCAATAGTAATGCTAGAACAAAAAGAGAACAGTAAAGTCAGAATTTGTGTGGCTCACCTCTTTTCAGTTCCTATGCCTACAGATAAGATGTGACCCCTTTGCAGTCATTTATCGTTCCCCCAGAAAGTTTCAGAAATCTCCCTACCTGTGAGATGATTCTCCAGTTTTCTATCCTAAACCTACAAAAGCATTTGGTTAACTGTGCTGCTACACTGAAGTGCTGGCAGGAAAAAAATAAATCTCTCTGCTGCATGATGAACCCTACATAAGGCAAGGAGTTCAACATTCAGGTTCAAGACTAAACCAGAGCTGATAGTCTTCAGCATTTATGGTAGCAATTGCAAACTTTCAGGTGGCATCAGGAGCATGCAAACATTTTGAATGAGGAACCCACCAAAGA
This sequence comes from Ceryle rudis, assembly GCA_033439905.1. Classification (NCBI taxonomy): domain Eukaryota; kingdom Metazoa; phylum Chordata; class Aves; order Coraciiformes; family Cerylidae; genus Ceryle; species Ceryle rudis. The sequence continues at coordinate 27,511 of JAAGNO010002145.1, forward strand.
CTACCTGTGGAAATCCTACTCTGGTTTGGAATCTAGCATGTCTTCTCGGAAATCTCTGTATATTTGTGTACGAGTATTAACAAAGTGAATGGGCATCTTAAATGATGAGCTATTTCTTTCCCCTTCCAAATTCCTTTCCCTTAAAGGGAAGACAAACTGTAGATCAAACAGCTAATATGTGTATTTCAATCAAGGGAGGCACCTTGGTAAGCAGATCCAGGATCCACTGAATGAAGGCCATTGAGAATGCTAATCAGCATTAGCCATTCTGACCACTGACTCCTCCCACTTGTAGTGAAGTTCTTTATGAATCTGTTGCATTACGTCTTTCATCTTTAGGAGTGAATTATGACAGTGGCAGTGCTGCTGCTGCTTCAGTGGATAGAGGGTGTGTCAGGGACATCTCATAAATAACCAGAGACAGTTTAATGGTTCAGAACCTGAATTTTGGCAGATGTAATTACAAGTCTGAGGTCTACTCTTGTCACAGGTTGTTTTCTAGTAATAAAATAGTAATTGACATTTTCTTTACCAGAAGGGTTATCAAGCACTGGAGAATAAGCTGTCCAGGGAAGTGGTTTAGTCACTATCCCTAGAGATACTTAAAAGACAAGCAGATATGGTACTTAGGGACATGGTTGAGTGGTGGAGTTGTCGGCATTAGGTTTACAGTTGGATTTGATGATCGTAAGGATATTTTCCTACCTAATTGATTCTATGATACAATGACTTAATTTTAGGGGGAGTGGATTACATGGTTATGTATCAGAACCTAGGTAAATAATAACAGCAAGTTAGTAAGAAAACAATGCAACAAAACTGAATGGGGAAATTAATGAAGGCAGAATTTCAGTCCTTATTTTCTACATTTACATTGTAGAGTTTCATCTCCAAACAAATTCAGCACAGTCTTTTAAAATAGTAAATTGTCTTCAGAAAATTATTATTCAATCATCATTATTCAATCAAATTCATGTTGGTTCTCACTTGATGCTTTCACACTTAAATTTCATCTTAGGTCACAAGAAATATGAAATTATTCTACCTGTTAAAATAAGCATATGGAAATAAAAATTACACCAAGACTCACACACTTACTGAACTTATTACATATAAATTATTTTTTTCTTTCTGTTTCAAAATTCTATGCAGGAACAAAAATTGTTAAATTCAAGAGTAGTGAATATTTTTACACCATGAGATAGTTTGGAGGGAAAGGTTAAAGTATTTTTCTTAAAGCCTTAAAAGGATATTATGGATCATAAAACAGAACACAGTTGAGGAAACATCTGGCTAAATGTTTTAAGGTGACCTATAGAAGATATAAAAGTTTTTTGATGCTCTGTTTGTGAAGGTTGGTTTGGGCTTTTTGCTTTACATAAGAACAAACTTTCACATGTTCAGTCCTGTGTAATCAAAATAGCTCATTTGTGATGCACTGAAGCTGAACTGTCAGTCAGCTTGATTATGGGTCCTGTTGACTGTTTCTATCAGAACAAAGATGGTGGTGGGAATATCTTTTTTTTTTTTTTTTCCCCAAGAAACATTTCAAAGTGATTCATTGGCTTGAATAATATTTTTTTTATATTTATATACTTCTCATTTGTAACATCTTGAGAAGGGCCTAATTTGAATGAGTGTAAATGAATGTAAATTTGTTATTTCTCTTCCCAGACTAACCTTTCTGCAATTCTGCATCATGAGCTCTCTTCCTTCTTCTGTACTACAAATACATTAACACTAAAAGAAGAGCCAGGGAGGATCTCCATCCTTTATTGGACGTGGGGGGGAACATTACAACCAAGGATGAGGAAAAGGTTGAGATACTTAATGCCACCTTTGCCTCCATCTTTATTAGTCACAATAGCTACCCCCAGGGTATTCAGCCTCCTGAGCTGAAAGATAAGGATGTAGAGTGGAACAACCCCCCATAATCCAAGAGGAAGCAGTTAATGACCTGCTACAGCACCTGGACATTCACAAGTCCATGGGGTTGGATGGGATCCATCTCAGGGTATTGAGGGAGCTGGCAGAGGAGCTCACCAAGCCTCTCTCCATCATTTATTAACAGTCTTGGCTAGGAGGGGAGGTCCCAGATGACAAGGGTTGCCAACGTAATGCCCATCTACAAGAAGGGCTGGAAGGAGGATCCAGGGAACTACAGGCCTGTCAGCCTGACCTCAGTGCCTGAAAAAATTATGGAGAGGTTCATTTTGAGTGAGGTCACATGGCAAGTGCAGGACAGATGGGGTTCAGGAAAGGCAGGTCCTGCTTGATCAACCAGATCTTGTTCTATGACTAGGTGACCCACCTAGTGGACAAGGGAAAGGCTGTGGATGTTATCTGCCTGGACTTTAGTAAAGCTTCTCCCACAGCATTCTCCTGGAGAAGCTGGCAGGTCATGGCATAGTGTCCTGGTTCCTGGTGAGAACAGAATTAATT
>JAAGNO010002145.1:30052-40510 GCA_033439905.1 Ceryle rudis
CCACGTTGGGGGGTGCAGGAAAGTGAAAGGCCGCACCTGCAGGGAGGAGCAGACAGGGCAGGTGACCCCAAACTGACCAGTGAGGGATTACATCCCATATACATCTTATTCAGTATTAAGCAGAGGGATCTGGAGAGTCTATAGCTTGCTCGCTTGCTCTCTTTCTGGGGGCTCCCAGGCTCTTCTCCCCTCTTGGATCTCTTTGCCAGCTTTGCTTGGCTTGGCTCAGGTCCTCTTTTCTGGTTCCTTCCTCGGAGCATCCAAAGAGGACCCTGTCCGTTCTGCCTTCGATCCCAATCGGTGTGTTCCTGAATCCGGTACCAGAATCCAGCTCCCAAACACAGCTCCCATCTGCTGTGGGCCCCAGTCTGGGACTCCCCCAGTGCCTGCTCCACAGCATCAGTGGTGTTGGGTTTGATACTGGTTTTGTGTATATTTGAACATATTCCATTTTTATTATTATTTTCATTTTCATTAAAGCTGTTCTAGTTTCCTTTTCTAATCACTCAATCTCTCTCCCTTATTCCCTTTCTCTTCCCCTTTGGGGAGGGAAGGGGGTTGACAGAGAGCGTCTGTTATTGGTCTCAGGGGCCACCCTGACCCGTGACACAAAGACAGGTGGACTCTTCACTGGGTTAAAAACTGGCTGTCCAGCTGGGCCCAGAATGTTGGGTTGAATGTTGTTAAATTCAGTTGGCAGCTGGTCACCAGTGGTGTCCCCCATAGCTCAGTTTTGGAGCCGGTCTTGTTCATTATCAATGATCCAGATAAGGGGATTGAATGCTTCCTCAGCATTTTTGCAGATGACACCAAACTGGGTGTGACTGTTGATCTGCTTGAGGGTAGGAAGGCTCTGCAGAGGTATCTGGATAGGTTGGGTCAATGGGATGAGGTTTAACAAGGCCAAGTTCTGGCTCCTGCATTTTGGTCACAACAACCTCAGGCAATGCTACAGGCTTGGGGAGATCAGCACCTGGCTGAATATGAGCCAGCAGTGTGCCCAGGTGGCCAAGAAGACCAATGGCATCCTGGTCTGCATCAGGACTAGTGTGGCCAGCAGAGAAGGAAAGTGATCGTGCCCCTGCACTCGGCACTGGTGAGGCTGCAGCTTGAGTATTGCGTTCAGTTCTGGGCCCTTCACCACAAGAAAGACATTGAGGTACTGGAAGTGAGTTCAAAGAAGGGCAGCCAAGCTGGTGAAAGGTCTGGAGAAAAAGCCCTATGAGGAGAGGCTGCAGGAACTGGGATTTTTTAGTTTGGAGAAGAGGAGGTTGAGGGGAGACCTGAAAGAAGTTTGTAGTGAGGTGGGTGCAGCCTCTTCTCTCAAGTAAATAACGACAGGACTAGAGGAAACGGTTTTAAATTGCCTCCGGGGAGGTTTAGATTGGATATTAGGAAGAATTTCTTTACTGAAAGAGTAGTCAGGTGCTGGAACAGGCTGCTCAGAGAGGTGGTGGAGTTGCCATCCCTGGAGATGTTCATACAATATGTAGAAGAGGCACTTCAGAACATGGTCTAGTGGGTGGTAAGGTGGGTTTTTTTGTGGTTTGTTTTTTGTTTGTTTGGGATTTTGTTTGTTTTGACGGTTGGACACGGTGATCTTAGAGGTCTTTTCCAACTGTGACAATTCTGTGATTCTGTGATACTACCGCTCTTATTTCCTTAATAATAGTGATTTTCTCCTTGCATACTGGCCTAGGTATTATTCTGTCCTGAATTTATGTCCATCCTCTATTTAAAGGAGAAATATTTGTTCTTCATATTACACTATTCCAAACCTTTAGGTAATGTATCAGTTATAGAGTATATTAGGATACCACTTTGCCAGTGTGTTTTTCATAGTCATGCTTTGTTTCAGTGTAGATTTCACTGGCAGTTCAAGAAGAGCTGTTACATACGGCCTTTAGGGTTCTTACTCTCATTCAGTTTTGTTTAGCTCCTGGTCAGGTACCTCATCTGAGGTTTCACAACCTATTTCCCTACTGTATTAGTCTTGTGCTACCAGATATCATTTCAGTGTCTCCAAAGAAGTTTTGGAGAAGATTATTGTAGCAAGAGATCAGGTCTGACTAAGTATAATATTTGACATAAAGTGTGTCTTTATTTTTTTTTTCTTAATTATTTTTATACACAATAACACTTTTATTTGGTGTAGTGGCAGTATCAGTTACCTAGGGTGGGTTTGTTGATTAAGAATCAGCTTTTGTCGCAGTGCAGAGTTATGATCCATCTGAGTACTACAAAGTGGTAGTTTAGGTTGAGTGATTCATCCTGGAAAACAGTATTTTAGGTGCACCAGAGGCTAGAACAGTGTAATGATAAATGAGCTGATTCACTAACCTTGTTCCTAGCCTGTGGCTAGCTAATAATACTGCTGTGTTGGTCTGCATTGACTCCTCTGGCGAGTGGGGCCAGGTAGGGTTACTATTTTAATGTATTTCTAGTTTGATTTTCTTCTTCCTCTTTTCATATTCTTGCGAGAAATACTGAAAATTATATACTGGAGCTAAGACTAAGGAAGTTGTTATCCTGTTTGTCAAGAATACAAAAGTGAACTGATAAGTATTTGTTTGAACCTCTGACACAAGGTTTGTCATTCTTCCTGACTACTGTTACTACTAATGTCCCATGGTTTAAATGACATAGAAAGCAGGCCTTTTCTTGAAGGAAGCTTCTTACATGTGTTGGATAGAGTTGTTGACTTACTTAGCAGTTTCAGTTTCATCCTTTCTCTGAAACCTTAGAAATCCACTGAAATGAATGAAAGTTAACCATACACCTCCCCACCCCCCACCCCCCCATAATCCTTCATTGCCTATCTCTTTGCTTGATGCTTTTTACTCTTACTTGGAGCACTTCTTCATCTGCCATTCTGGGGAATTCTCAGTGACACGAAACTCAAGAGCATTGCAGTGCAGTATAGTTAATAACAACACCTTCTTATCTCATGGTTTTAGTACTTCCACTGTAATCACTAGCAACTAAACTTGCTAGGTATATAGCATAACATGAAATCTATCTGCCTTTTGATTTGTCTAGAAATTAACATTGCCAGCTGGATTGATTAGGAGCAGGCTCCAGTCCTTGATGTCACATGTGAGATCCATGCATGAATCTGTCTTTGGAGATCTGAAGAGTACCTTGGGAAAGGGAGGAGAACAAATTGAATTATTTTTTGCTCTTCCTCTAAATGTTCGGTGTGTTTAACTAAAACATATTTTTATTTTCTATGTATTTGCTTTTACTAGAACATGGAATTACAGGTTGGGTGCAATTTATGCTATGGCCAGAACACTGTACTAGTCATATAGTAGTCATACTGGTAGGACAATGCTGTCCCATCAGTCAGTACATTTGCGTAACAGGGGCAAGAAGTGAGTTTTGATTTGCTAGAACTCACTGTCTCACAAAGAGCAGAGAGAAAGGGTTTCCTCTCTAGCACAGCTGTCATTGCCCCGATGAGGGCAGTACATCCCACCATGTTTCACCAATGGCTCCTCCTTCCTGCAGTTTCTCCTAGAGCAGAAGCCTTGCTGCTGGCTCCTTTTGCTTTGGTGTGTTCTCCTGCCTCTCCAGCTGCCTGCCCATGGCCACATCAGGGCACTACCCCCAGCCTGGCTCTGAAGCTGATAAGCCATGCAGCTTATTAACTCCTGTTTTGTTTTCTGTGCCACTTTCTGGCAACCTGGCTGCCCAGAGACATGTTTGGAGGATTTATGATTTACAGGCATTATACAGAGCGCGAAGCTCTTCCACTCGCATAATAGCTTTTTGCCTTTTTTTTTTTTTAAAACAATGCTACTGGTATTTTCCATAAAAAAGCTTCTGAGTAAACACTTTTTCTCCAGCTTTGTTTTGATTCAGAAATAGAATTGTCAACAAAATATAAACACCAGCAGAAATCAATGTTCTTCTAATCAATGTTCTTCTACTCCTCTGTTGCCTTCTTTATTAAAAAAAAAAAAAAAAGAAGTATGTCCCTTCCCCTACAAACAAATCCCAAAGTCAGGAAAATATGTTCACTTTTCTTTTTGTCACCATCATTTGTATGGTTACATGTAACAAATATGATGGAATGTGTGGGCTTTTCATTGGCTAACTAATTTTGAATAGGAAAAATTTTTGTGGGAGAACCAGTATAAAAAAATAGCACGTGCAGTGATTCTTTCTTATTAAATGCTTTGGAAAATAACTACATTTTGACAGTAAAGTAATGGAACAGGAAGTGGATAAGTATTTGCAATATATAGCCCCTGATGTTTGAAGTCAACCTCATTGTTAGTAGCAGAAAATGGGACATCTTCACAGCACCACTTCTCACTGTGACAAAGAGGAAACAAAAAAATTTAGGGAGCTAAGATAAACAGGAAATTTCACTGCAGTATTAGGTACTAGGAATAGTGAGGTCCTATTTTGAAGAAGAATGTTGCAAATGCTGTGATAATTGGCATTATCTTTGAGTTAGTATTCATGAAGTTTATAATTAATTAGGATATGTTGTTACTGTTGCAGCTGAATTTTAACTCTACGGCACTTTTTAATATGCTCTTTTTTCTTTGACCTAAATCCGTCTAATTTTTTGTCTTCATTAAAAGCACAGAACAAAACCACTACTTGTGTCTTAGGCTGTGCTCAAGCAGATCAAGGAAGTTTGCATTGCTAAGCAAAGCCATATACATTTTAGTCATCCCAGAATTGTTTGAGCTCCACACAATTAAGTGAGATGTGTGTCCACATGATGGAAATGTTAACTGGTTTTGCTTAAACCTGTTTGTAAAACAGACAGTCCAATAGGGGAACAAAAAAGGGGGGGGGGGGAATCTGAAAATGTAATTGAACATAATAACACTTAAACTTAGAGAGGAGAAAAGCATTCCATTTGTAGATGTAAATGAAATGTCATTACAAATCAGTGTCTTTAGGACAGTCCTTCATTTACATTTGTTAACATTAGTATTTCTTAAGGACGATTTATTATATATTTGAACACTCTTTTTTTTTTAACTGGGAGATTATTCAGAAAAGCATGACTGCAGTTTTGCAGATATACAATCAGCACTTCCTGGTCCTGTGGTTAAGATTTCTATTCTAACCAGAAGAAAACGGAATATGTTTGAAAATACTGTGAAAAATGACAAAATACCCTGTGTGCTAACACATCCAAGGCAATTGCTCATGATGTTATTAGGTTCTGGTTTGTTATTTGAAAGTGTGTTGTATTGTACGTGTAACAAGCTGGCAGCGTAGAAGACCGGTCGGGCTAAACCTAGAGCTTTGGGCAGAACTCAGGAGGAAAAGGAAAGTCTACCGGCTATGGGAGAAGGGGCAGGCAGGCAACTCACGAAGAGTACAAGGTTGTTGCAAGATTATGTAGGGAGAAAGTTACAAAGGCCAAAGCTCAGCTAGAACTTTATCTGGCCAGCATCATTAAAGATAATAAAAAGTGTTTCTGAAAAGAACAGCTAAGGAGAATCTCTACCCTCTACTGGGTGTGGGAGAGAACCTTGTAACCAAGGACAAGGAAAAAGCTGAGCTGCTGAGTGCCCACTTTGCCTCAGTTTTTGTCAGCAATGACAGTTGCTACCTGAGGGTCCAGCTTCCTGAACTGAAGATGGGGATGGGGAGCAGAATACAGCCCCCATAATCCAGGAGGGAATGATCAGTGACCTACTGTGCCACACAGATGTGCATAAGTCTATGGGACTGGATGGGGTCCACCCATGGGTACTGAAGGAGGTGGCAAAAGTGCTCACCAAGCCACTGTCCATTATTTATTAACAGTCCTGGCTAACTGGCGAGGTCCCAGTTGACTAGAAGCTAGCACATGTGACGCCTATGTACAAGAAGGGCTGAAAGGATGATCCTGGGAACTACAGACCTGTCAGTCTGACCTCGGTGCCAGGGAAGGTTATGGAGCAGGTCATCCTGAGTGCCATCACACAGCACATACAAGACAACCAGGTGATTAAGCCCAATCAGCATGGGTTTATGAAAGGCAGGTCCTGCCTGACTACAAGGTGACCTGCATAGTGGATGAGGGAAGAGCTGTGGACATTGTCTACCTGGACTTTACTAAAGCCTTTGACACCGTCTCCCACAGCATTCTCCTTCAGAAATTTATGGCGCAAGACTTGGATAAATTCACTCTGCACTGGATTAAAAACTGGCTGGATGGCTGGGACAAAAGAGTGAGAGCTAAATCTGTCTGGTGTCCAGTCACAAATAGTGTTCCCCAGGGTTCAGTACTGGGGCCTGTTCTCTTCAATACCTTTATTAATGATCTGGATGAGGGGATTGAGTGCACCCTCAGTAAATTTGCAGATGACACTAAGATAGGTGGGTGTGTCGATCTGCTAGAGGGTAGGGAAGATTTACAGCGGGATTTGAACAGGTTAGATCAGTAGGCCAAGGTTAATTGCATGGGGTTCAACAAGGCCAAGTGCCAGGTCCTGCACTTGGGTCATAACAACCCCATGGCAGGCTACAGACTTGGGGATGTGCGGTTGGAAAGCTGCAAGTTGGAAAAGGACCCGAGGGTATTGATCGATAGTCAACTAAATAAAGTCAGCAGTGCACAGAAGTGGCCAGGAAGGCCAATGGCATCCTGGCTTGTATTAGAGACACTGTAGCCAGAAGGAACAGGGAGGTGGTCATTCCCCTCTACTCAGCACTGGTGAGGCCACACCTTGAATATTGTGTTCAGTTCTGGGCCCCTCACTATAAGAAGGACATAGAAGTGCTGGAGCGTGTCCAGAAAAGGGCAACGAGGCTCGTGAAGGGCACAAGTCCTGTGATGAGCAGCTGAGGGAGCTGGGGTTGTTTAGTCTGGAGGAGGCTGAGACCTTATTGCTCTCTACAACTACCCAAAAGGAGGCTGGAGTGAGGAGGGGGACAGCCACTTCTCCCTGGTGACGTGTGACAGTACCAGAGGGAATGGATGCAAGTTGTGCCAGGGGAGGTTTAGGCTGGATATTAGGAAACATTTCTTCACCAGAAGGGTTATCAAACATTGGGATGGTCTGCCCAGGGCAGTGGTGGAGTCACTATCCCTGGAGGTATTTAAATGGCGTGTGGACCTGGTGCTCAGGGACATGGTTTTAGTGGTGAGCTTGCAGTGTTGGATTGAAGGTTAGATGATCTTGAAGGTCTCTTCCAACCAAAGACATTCTGCAATTTACTCTCTTTAAAAGACCTGCTTTTAATGAAAAACCTGCTAGATTTTTTTTTTTACCCCTTGAAAGAGAGATCTTTTATCTATTGATAGGACAGGATCACCAGCTTCCTTACAGGCTTTCTCCAAGACATGCCTTGCTGATACCTCACAGCCCTAACTGAAAGAAATTGTCCTTGAGGTCCAGTGGGTGTGTTATGTCTGCTCACAAGGCTTGTCCTCTGAATAAGCTGTAAGCCTAAAAGCCATATAACACCAAACTAGGAGAAGGCTCCAGACTGCTAGGAAATGGAGTGGCCACCAATTCTTTTTTAATATTTCTAGTGAGGTGGAATTCTAGAAGAAAGGCTGATGTGAAGATTTGAGTGTATTTCATCAGCAGTGTGAACCAAACAAGAGGAACAGAAATAGTGGTTTTGAAGGCTTCAGAAGAGAGCAGATTCTGCAAACTACAGTGCCCATTGCAATGCTTATTGGCTGCTGGGGGCTTTAAGATTCTTCAGTCTCCCTAGCGCGTGTGTACACCTCTGGTTCACGTCTTCTTTTGCAAGAATGTAACACTTAGATCTTTCTGTAAATATTAAAAGTTATCAGTAACATGCTTTAAACTTTTTAATAAGCTGATTTTTTTTATATTTCTTCTAAACTCCTTTATTCACCTTTTCATGAAGTATTTTTTTTACACTGCATCTACAATTCACTGTCAAATGTACATCCACCAACTACCTATAGAGTTTTTCTAAGAGTGTATGTAGCCACTGGACAGCTTGCTTCTGGGTTTTGTTAGCTTGCTACCTCCTGTGGATAAATCTATGGACAAATATCTCTGAAATGCAATAATTATATGAAAGGACAATTACACATAAGAGCAATTGCACATGTATAATCTTGCTGCAAAGAGAAGATGTGAAAAGCTGTAAGTCCTGCTGCTTATGGTGCCTTTTCTTCTCCCAACTGGATCAATTTCTGTGTACTGAGATATGGAGGCAGAGAGTTCCTTTTATTTCCAGGAGAAGTATTTTCCAGGCAGATTTAAGGAAGATGTAACTCCAGGCTGAACATTTTGGTATCCTGATTGTATGTGCAAAGCACTGGTGTAGCCAAACTAGAGTGAATTCCATGAGATGGATTATTTCTGAAGGTAGGCGAAAAGAAAGGAAGGCCTGCTCAACCTATTTCATTATAGTTTTATCACATCTTTGTTCCACAGTGAGGATTGTTTTTATAGTCATACAGTTTTGAATTGGCGGCCCAGATAAAAAGAGGTACATATCATCTTGTAATACCTAAGGCAGTCTCCTTCTCATTGCTTTTGTTATTTTCTTGGACATTTTCCACCTTCCTCCATGACATCTGGTTTTAGGCATTTTAGAAGCACGGAGTTTTTAACGTGACTGGGTTTCAGGTATGCTGATGGTCAAGTAACCTAATTTTAAATGTTGGCAATGCTGTCTGAAATGTGACTGTGTGATATCTATTAAAAATGTATGTTATTATGCTTTATATATTTTGTCCTTTTTAAAAAAATTGAATTGTTTGATGTTTCTGTCATCTGACAATTTATTTCTATTTTTTGCTCGTCCCTGGAAGTTTTCTAGGGTTAGCTAAACTGACTTGTGTTAATGATAGTCCTTGCTTTGAGTGACCTAGATGATCTCCAGAGTTTTTCTTCCACCCATCATTTCTATGATTGATTGTATACTAGTCATTTTGTGTGTATCAAAGGTGTCCTTAACTCTGTATGCTTCCTGTGACTTCTTAGCAAGCATGTGATGGTGAAGGAAGTAATTATTTGCTGTTCAACAGCAGGCTGAGATACCCAAGAGACACAAACTCCTGTTAGTGGCAGGGAATGCTATGTTCAGTTGGCACGTGCTGTTCGTTAAAATATGAGTCCTTCTGTAGTTGGTGCCTGATCTTTTCCCCTCAGGAAGAATCTTTGCACACTCTCTGTCATGAAGGAGACCTAAGAAATTGTGCCTTCAGATGTATTTCAGTGGTTGTCTGTAAAGCATTGCATTTTGTGCACAGATCTGTGAAGGCAGAGTTTGATTAAATGGAAAAATAGCGGAGAGGAAGAAAAGAAATTACCTAACTGGAGAGCAGGGGCTAGAAGTGGACAGTACATGTGGAACTTAATTTGCAGGGGTTTCTCCTGCACCATGACAGCTGCTATGTTGACTAAGAAATGTAGTTATTTGAGACTGGTATGTGGGGCCTGGACCCTTGATATTTGTTTATAAAGAAGTTTCCAGAACTGTAAATATTTTACATGTATTGCTGTATTTATTGGGCCAAGGTGTGGTATCACTGCAACTGCCTCTGGCAGATCCTGTACTTGTGCCCTTTCACACTGCAAGAGATAAAATAGATTGGTGGTAGGTGGTAGATAAAGGAAAAAGGAGAATCAGTTGGGGAATGATGAAGGATGTTTAATGAGCTGAAGATAAAAAAAAAAAAAAAGAAGAAAAATTTAAATGCGTTGTCTTGGCAAATTGAGAGGCAGATGGAAGAAATCTACAAATTTTGGGGGTGTGAAAGCTCTCCTGGAAAATGCAGCTCTGTTGAAATCAAAATACTTCACAAAAGCAGGTCAACTGCAGTAGACTTTGTTTAAAAAAACCCAACAAACCAGACTGTCAGACAGAACACATTTTAATGTTTTGGAACACATCTTTTATAATTCTTGGTTTTGAAGCGATTATTTAGATTCATTTTTTATCTATTTTGCTTTCTTTAGAAATAAGAGCGAACAATGAACAAATAAACAAAAGACCCATGGTATTTTCCTTCCAAGATTATTTGAAGTGTTTCAGTTTTTCTGTAATTTGAAACAAAGCCAGAGTATAAAATCCTTGGAAATTGCTATCATCCATTCAGTTCCCAGGGGGTCTGAGAAGGACTGGTGTTCTGAATCACACTACAGCCAGTATCTCTTGAGATGCAGAATCACCACTAATTGCCAATAGCTGTACTACAGCTCATGTGTTTTGCACTCTGGATTGCAAGGGACTGAATGTGCAAGTGGTTTCAGCATCCCGCTATGCCTGATGTTCAGCTGTGGTGGTGGTGCTGCTGCTGTCACACTGCACTGAAAATTAGAAGCCTTGTTCTTTTTTTTTTTTTTCCCCTGCATACTCCACCTAATTTTTTTCAGGATCCAAAAAATTGTAAGGGAAGATTTTTATATTGACACTTTCTCTGGACTCTGTAGTAGAGCTTTTTCTTTCTTTGCTTTTCTTTTTCTGTAAGATTATTACCAGATGACTGGGATAAGTGATGACTGG
>JAAGNO010002145.1:40610-57571 GCA_033439905.1 Ceryle rudis
GTAGTAGAGCTTTTTCTTTCTTTGCTTTTCTTTTTCTGTAAGATTATTACCAGATGACTGGGATAAGTGATGACTGGTATGTCTTGCAAGAAACAGCTCGGTTCTGCTATTGGCTATTAACTAAACGGTTTATGCCCTTCAGAGATTCTTCATGTGTTAGTACATGAAGGGTTCTGTGATACAATCTGCTGTTTGAACGTTTAAGGTGTCATTTAGTGCTGAAGAAGTTATTGTTCTTGTAGGAATTCACAGAAAAAGTGTCTTGGAAAGATGGTTGATGTCACTGTCTACTTAACACAGTGTATGATAAATCTTTTTATTACAGTAACTTGGTTTGGTTTTTTTGAGAGACAAATTTCATTGCCTTTCATTATGTCTGGTAGGTAGGATATTTAAAGGAACACGTAGTTAGGACCTCATTTAGAAGTCAAACAACTGAAAGAGTTTTTGAAATGAGCACGAAAACTGGAGGAAAATAAGGCATAATTTTTATCCTACTTATGGTTTTGCAAAGCAGCCTTTGGATTTGTATGATACAAGAAATTTAGCATGATCATTTCAGCACCAATCTGTCCACTTCACTGTGGTGCTGTTGTTACTGTGAAATCCATGTCCAGTGATTTATTTATTTATTTATTTCAGGCATGCACATCACTCTCACTGTGGATAACTGGCTATGTATGGATAGCACGGGAAGGCTTTTAAGTGCTTGCAAAGGCACTGCTTTGCAGAACTGCAGTAAATAGCTACTTAAGCAGTGTCTTTTTAAAGTTAATTTATAAGTTCGTCTTTTTTCTTCGTAGTGACCTTTAAACTATCAAATACAAATTGCTGTATCATTTGAAGACATCATATGGCATTTTGAAGTGCTACTCAAGAGCATTCTGTGCATTCAAGATCAGTGGCCAATTTGTTTCGGGGAATGGAAGAGCTAGGTGCTCTACCTACCTATCTTTGCAGCAAATTCCTTACTAGAAAGGAAAGTAATTCTGTTCCTGTTAAACCTTTAGTTCTGCTGTTTTGTTCTCTGTAAAAACAACTTTGCTCTGCACAATAGGTAATGCCATGCCAGTCTGCAGGTGGGCTGAGGAAGGATGCTCAGAAAGTCTTTGGATTTTTTGTACAGTGTGAAATGGAGACTGATGAGTCTTAGAAACAGAAATGCCTTTTTAAGATACTATCTAGGAAAAACTTGCACGATTGTGCTTTATACCACTTTAACTGGGGTTCACCGTGTTTCAAAGAAATGCTTTTTTGTCATAAACCATAAAGATAATATTCTATTGTATTAGTGGGACTAAATGTTTTGAAATTATAAAGTGCTTTTAAAATTCATATAAATTACGTGGGGGTGATGAAGCAGAAGAAAGATTTAGCATTTATATACTTATACAGAGAAGGTACTTAAGGGCTATGGTGTCTTTAACAGGTAATTAAAGTATATAACATGACAATTTACAGAAGTTACAGACCGAACTACAGACAAAGTCTCAATTAGAATTACAATTGTAAATAGCACAAAAACTGGAGTGGTCTTCAAGATAAAATTAATTTGGTTTAGTTTGGTTTGGTTTTGTTAATGAAAAGGACCAAGATTCAGCTGAATATGAAATAAAAAGCATTCTGTACAGAAAGCATCTAATAGCTTTACATGATATCTCCTGAGTGGATTGCTTAGGTGCATCATATAAGCTAAATTTTGTCAAACTTTAGCTCTTTATGTATGGCAGAGATTTTCTAGTAATAGATGCAGAGGAGCCGGAAATCTAATGACAAAACAGGTTATGAACTCAGCTTCATTTAGGACTGAGACCAATATTATATCAAGATGAGGGCCATTAAAGTTTATTAAATTTGTCTAACAATATCAGCCAGAATCAGTTTAAAATATATATGGATTATTTGTGAAATATGTACAGTCTGGAAGTAGTTTGCTTTCAGACCTCTCCTGTGAAAAGTAGTCTTTTATTTGTCATTAAATGTCTAGACCAAATGTATTTTAAAGTGCTTAAGGAGATATCTCTTACAGCAGCAGGAAGCAATGTGTGTTCCTGTTGTGATGCTTTCACATTCATTGGAGGAAATGTTCCTTTTTAATATGTAAATAATGAATTTGTAAAATATATGTAGAAAACCTCTAATAAGTTCCTAGGAGCTCCAGTTCAAGGCTTAGCTTGTAAAAATGTCTATATGAGGTGCAGACAAGCCCCTCTAAATCAGATCAGCCAGACAATTGCAGTTTATCAAGTGTGATCATGACAGAGACTTTTCAAAGCAGTGGAGACACATGCTTCAGACACTTCTGACCAGCAGAGTGTTTAACACACATCTAGCTGTCCTGAAGGTTGCCATCTGTGGTGGGGAGGACTGTTTCTTGGCAATGTGATGATGGGAAGGTGCACTGCTAGCTGAGTTTGTCCTGGCTTAGAATGGACTTGAGAGCTGGCTGTGACCGTCTCTTAGGAGGGCAAGGTCCAGGGCTGCTGAGTACCACATAAAAGTTGTAGCCATTGGTCATCTTGTACTAATTTTTCCTGATCTAAAAGCCTTTCACAGAGCAGGCCCAATTACCTGAAGTAGCATGGTTCCTGAATGATTATAGCCTTTTCTCAAGATGTATTTTGGTAACTCCATCAAACGTGAGCCTCAGGTAGGAAGAGGCCATAGCTTCTTTTCTACAAATGGGCTGCAAACATGACACTCCTGATTGTTTTTGATAGCTGGCCTTCAGAGTAAAGTGCCATGCTTGTTTGGGTGTATTCTTGCCATTGACCACTGCAAGCACACAAACATGCACATTGGAAGGTCCAATGTGAAGGTAGAGATATATAATTAAGATCTCAAACATTTTAAAAAAACAATCAGTTCATGGCATTTTGACCATGTGGGGGACATAGAAAATATGTTCTCTTAGGGACTGAGGATTTTCATTTTTTAACCTATATCTTCTGTATCTTTTGCTGATCTTTTCCATTAGTCACTTAATTTCTACCTCACACAAGCCTTTGTGGAGAAAGCTGAAGCTATAAAGCAGTCTTGAAGCCTATGGATAAGCAGAGGAAGCATGCTGAGAGGTTATAATAATAGACATACTGACTGCTCTGTTAAAAACCCTGGTTTGCTCCTGAGTCTGTCAAGGTTTTCTGCAGTATCTTCCTCTTTTCAGTCCCCTTAGACAAGCCAGGACAGTTGTGCTCAGTAAGCAGCACATTCCTTCTCAAAGCCTTGCTAGGCTTTCACTCCTATTTTTGTACTAGAGAAGCCCTAAAAAGAGCATTCAAAATGTATTGATTCTCTATTTCACCCCTTTTTGCCAAAGCATGGAGAAAGATTTTATTTGCATTTCAATAAGTTTATTTAGTTAATCATATGGACAGAAACCCAGATTTGTTAGGGACATTTCCAGTTCAGTGACCCATCTTGGAAAGTAGAAGAGTATGAAAATATATTTACTGGAATCTAAGTTTTAATATAGTATTTCTAGCTTATGTTCAGTGGTGTCCATGAATCAATGCTAATCAATTGAGGGGTTGACAGGGCTACAGTTTTCTGAATTTAAATAAATAAATAAATCATTAGTAGGATGAAGACTCAGCGTTATTTATGGAAAGAGTAATCTTTCTTTCTTTCTTTCTTTTTTTTTTTTTTTTTCAAATTGAATTAATAAAGACAATATTGATTTATTTAAAGGGGAATCTTGCCATCCCTTGGATAGCATGGAATTCAGTACCTATTTCACTTGTATCTTGGTGATTATGGAGCAAAGAAAACCTTAGACATGTTGAGTTATAGTTTTACCTGAAGTGCAAAGAGCAGTACCAGGTCAGATTATTTTTGTTGATAGCTGGGTGAGACTCATGTGTCTTCTAATTTACAGACTCTTTAGCTGTTAAACTACTAGTTCAGAACATTTTTTTTTCCTTAAAGGTTTATTGCTTTTGAAGATGAGAGCATTACTAATATAAATTGTTGATCCTAAAACAACTGGACACAAAAGCCAAGTGGGGAGTTCAATTTCTTTAATAATAGACTCTCAAAAAGGAAATAAAGCATAACCAAGTTACAGTTGTATTAACAAAAAATCATAAAATTAAACTTGAATTCATTGAAAATCTGTGAAGAAAAAACACACCTTGATGTACCAAAACAATTCATAAAGATTAATTACTATTTTGAGATGTGTGAGCTTGCCTTAGTTTTATGAAGAGGCAACTATTTTTCACAGTGTAAGGGAGAATTTTGTATTTTTACATGAAGAAGTGTCATTTTTGGGAACGGTGCATAAGAAAAGAAGTGGATGCGTGCGCCACCAAGTAGAGAACCTTTTGCACACAGATTCTGTTTAAATAGTGGTTAACTCTTGTCTACAGCTATTCCTTATTTTTTAAATATGTTTACTTATTTCAGCTTGTATCATTAACACAATCTACAAATTAGTTGTATATAAGGAGCATGTAGAGTATTGGTGACTTTTTCCATAGGCTGGAGGAAGAAAAATACAGAATGAGCAGATGATATATGAGAACACAGTAATCCTGGCCTACCATTTATTGAGGATGTGGCAGGCCATTGTTTTCTTTAATTAAGGTCAGCTATGTTTGTTGTCCTAAAAATATTTTTACAGTTCATGAAGGATTTTTTTGTTTGGTTTGGTTTTTTTGACAAGAACTAGTCAGTTGTTCTGTATTGATGTACATGGTCCCTTCTAGATTTTTAGGCTTTAAAATCTCTCTGTCAGAAATGCTGTAGAAGCCATGATGTTTCTTTCTTACATATCTTCCATTTTTCGTACCTTACCATCTTAAAAATAGCAGGAGAAAAAACCCAAACTACCCTAAGCCAAACAAATTACCATGCAGGAAGATATATACTAACCTATCAGCTTTTTTAAAAAATGAAGGATATGACTTTTCTTACAAACCAAGAGGCAGCATCACTCCTACCTTCATTTTTATAATTTTTGCACACGTTTCTGTTGCTGTGGCAGTAAATCTTTGCCCTTGTGATTTGTCATGCTAGAGGTTATCTTCTCTAGCTTCTGGGATTTTGGAGCTTGTTGTTGTCTTCATTCATGATTCAGAGGACAGTGGGGCTTGCAGAAGTGAATGGATCTCTTTCAGAATCACCCATCTGTGATGAGTCGCTGAGGAGGGCAATACACACAATCCACCATCATCATGGGTGGATGAATAGGAGTAATGGTGAATAGGGATTACACAATAAATTCTTATTCAGTCCTGTATGGTAGGTTTTTTGTTATTGAAGAGTCCTCAGAGAAAGACATTTCCCTGGCTGACGTACCCTGTCCTTCATTTCCAGGCAGCTTCGCAACCGTTTCCAAGCTGGAGAGTTCCCATAGAGCATAGTCCCTTTGCTCTGCTGTTCCTTTGAAAGCAGCAACCCTAGATCTGTATTGCCTAAACAAACATATACTTACAAGAAGCACTTCTAAATTCCTCCACTGCCCAGCTATAGCAGCAATGAGGTTTATGATTTTAATTTCCTGACTCCATCAGCTGAGTAACATAAATTGCATTTGCCCTTTTTACTTAAAAAGCTTTTGGGAAATCTGAAATTACATTTCTCCTTTTTAGACTGACTTCTGAATCCTTCCCTTTTTTTAAAAAAAAAAGATGTAACTCTTGTTGATGTAATTTCTTTGGAGGAAAAAACCACTCTGAAGACTTCCCAGTGTCCTCCTGCCAAAGAAGTATTTTTTCCTCCAGATTGTCTAATCATCAGGTGCCTGTGGATCAGTTGCACATTTTGTTTATAATTTCTGATGGAAAACAAAACAAACCCCCCAAATATATATAGCCTTTTAAAAATGTTTGCTTCTTCTTAACTGCACATATGGATATTATTTGTCAACATTTTCTAATCAGTGTTGTTAGTCAATGTATACCAGTTGTAGAATTGGAATGGCTAGAACCATGCAAGACCCATGCATAGCTACCCAAGACATTTCTCATTACATTTGCAACACACATCCTGTGATCACTCTGAAGTTGTGAGAACCAGTTATTTTGTATTCAAAACATAGTCATGGTGTGATGCTCACTCACACGAAAAAGATGCTTTGATGCCTCTGGTTTTAGTCAAAGGTAGAGAGTACATAATAAACATAGCTCCAGAGGCAGATCTGGGGTTCCCTGCAGAACTTTGTCCTCAGGTCGGATCATTATAGCAGTTCTGCTCCTGCAGTGAAAATCTCGATCCTGTCTAAAAGTTTTATAACTACTAATCACACTGGGATGATGCAGTAAGAACTGCTCTTGGTTAAACACTGCTGTCCTGCCACTGAAGCTTATAATACATGTTTTTCTCCCTGGGAGTATAATTGGACTGTAGGCTTTTGTAGCAAGCTACAAAGCGGTCCAAACTTCCTCTCAATGAGCTTCTGCTAAGAGTTTCACACAATGCAAAGAATATAGAATGTAACTAATAAGGCTACATGGTGCTACCTTGCCCATGGAGAACAGCTGTCT
Source organism: Ceryle rudis (assembly GCA_033439905.1). Lineage (NCBI taxonomy): Eukaryota > Metazoa > Chordata > Aves > Coraciiformes > Cerylidae > Ceryle > Ceryle rudis. The sequence continues at coordinate 47,099 of JAAGNO010002145.1, forward strand.
GTTGCCATCCAGAGTTTTGCTTTAACTGGAGACCTTTGAACGTTAGAGATGCTCAGCCTTAGCATAACAAGAGCCTCTCCAAAATCTGTGAGATCTTCTGTGTAAGGTACTGAATACTGAAGTAGACTTCCGCAGTAGTAGTGCTGTTTTATATATATTTTAAAACCACATATGTTGCTAAATAGAAACAATTCATAGGTTTATAAACATAGCCCTGTAAGAATGTGACAATACTTCTGAAGTCTCCGAACGCAGCATTTTGTTATTTGATGCTTCTTTTCAGTTGACAGATAAATCCACTCAAAAGTAGCCAGACGGTTCCAAGTTGAATATGAATTTGAGAAGGCTGATGCACATTGCTTAGTCTAAAAGTCTAAAATAAGTTACTCTAAAGCTATTTGCTCTGAAGTTGCCAGACTTTACAGGATATACATAAATAACTTTGAGCAAAACTTGAATCCGCTCTCCGAGTTAAGCCATATGCCAATTTCAAGATCTCCAGCACAAGAACATTAGACATATGGACCGTTCCCTAATATTTTGGTGGAGCACATGTTCGAGAGGAGGCTGCAGCTCTTGCCTCCTGGGGGCTGAGTCAATGGAGTGACTTCTCTTCACCTCCATAGGCTTTTGTTCAGGTACCATCTGTCTGGATTGTTCCCCATCTTGATAGTAGACATCTGATTATTTGAGAACAGGAACAGGTCTTACATAATACTGTAGTATATCTAAGGGACCATTAAAATATGCAGAGTAGAAGTGATTGTTTGGGTAACAGTCTGAATAAAACAGAGAACGAAAAATGTTGCATTAAATTCCCCATAATGAATGAGAAATTATGTTAGTAAGCTGATTTCTCAGGGAAAAGAATTTCATAAACAGATAAATCCTTCAGAAGAGTGTATGACTTGCTCATAAGAAAAAAATACTGGAAAATTCAAGGAATCTTGGAAGGGGGCATGAGAGAAAAGAAAACCTTTTTTGTTCCCCCTTCCCCCATTTATTTAGACCAGAGAGGCACTATGAATCATATAACTTTTGACACTTTCAGGAATGATCTTACTGTCCAAATGGCTTACAGAAAGCTTCACTAAGAAAGAAAATGATCAATAGGATGAGATATTAAAAAGGGAATTTTCCCCCTACTTACTCTAAGCAGCACTGTCAACTCCTTATTGAATTTATGATCTACAGGAAATTAAACACTGACAGCATCACCAGCAAAGATAAGCATATATTGCTTAGGGTTAATGACTTTCTAGATTTTTTAAATCAAGCTATGTATACATTAGTACCTCAGATCTTTATCAAGTGACCGTTGGCAAGTTACTATGGATAATGATAGCAAATGAAAATTCCTTTTATAAATGACAGAGTCATGCTGTTACATTTTAAGCTCTGGATTTACAAATGTCTGCCTACTGTCCTGGCAGAGCTCATTTACATATGTGCAATACTATTTTTGAATAACATAATTGTTATGTCACCCACTTTTGCACACACACAGCCTTAGAAAAGGAATTAGAAATGCTGATACAGTTTGCAGTCCAGAAGATTTGGAAACGTGCCCATGGCAGACTCCAAATTCATAATTAAACATCTAAATTAATGGCTCTATTTACAAGGGTGCTGGGCTCTCAGGAGTTCCTTTATTTGTTTGAGATATACTCATCTTAAAATTAGGCACCAGCTCATGATTTCTGCAGATGTTTTTTCTGAACTTTCCAACTTCCCCAGAGCTGCAGGCTCCTTCGAGCTTGAGGCGTAAACAGATTGATTGAGCCTGGGACTTTTTAGTTTGCTTCTCTTCTAAATCATGTAGTAGGGGCAGACTGGTGGCAGGCTGCTATTCTTTTCCTTTCAGCGATATCAAAGACCAGTTGCCTTTCAAGAGTTGTATTGTCAACATACTGGAGGAAGACTCCTTGATCACCAGGGCATGATGTCCTTTGTGAAAGCTACCCCACAAGACTAGTGATGATCAGTGGGAACTGGTTGATAAGAAAAGCACTGTTGTGATACATACACAGACAGAAGAGAATTTTTTACTGTTACTGGAACATTTAGCTTATCCCTTCAGTCACTGGAGAAAAAAGAGGGAGAGAAGCTCCATGCAAAATGTTCTGAATATTCTGGAGGAGCCTATGTATTTCCACTGGCCACGGGGGAAACTTGTTTATCAATCTAAACTATATATCTGAAGTTCGTGTAGCAATTCTCCAGTGTGTCTGAGTCAGAGTTACTGCAGATATTGTTAACTTACTATTGTCTGTGTGCTACCTAGTCATCTATTAATTTTCACTAAAATTGAAGGAGGTACTTGCAAACCAGTTTTGTGGGGTTCTTTAATGAGGAAACAGAGAGGCAAAGTAGTTTTGCCAAAACTGCAGGAAGGATCTGCAGAGCAAAGGCATCTCCTTTGGGATGCATAATGATGGTACACACATCTCCTTTCCATTTCTGCTTTTGAGGGCCTCAATTCAGACCCTGGTCAGACACAACCTTCCCTTACTTAGGTGGGTTGAAAGGATTAAATCCTATAATGGTTTGGTATGCTTGGTTAGTACTAATTTTATATATTTTTTTAAATTGTATTACTTGAAGCCTCTGGGAGTGACACATAAGAAGGAGGAATAAGATCCAGGTCAAGTATATAACATTATAGAACACTGGCAGTAGATTACTGGGAGAAAAAAAGCCACGTAACCACAATTTTTGATTAAATTTTCCTTAGAAACCATACAAGAAAAAAAGAATTTTTGTAATAATAATTTTTTCCTCTCATTGCTTCATGTCTGAGAAATTTTGTGGCTTTATGACTGTTTTGGAAACAAAATTACAAGCATTCAAATAAGGTGGAAGACCAAATATAGCTATACAAACTGCAAAATGAGAACAAATAAACCCTCCCTGTGTATGCTTCACCCCTCCCACCATTGCCATCCTCTCAAATTCCTTTCAGTCAAAGCCATGCCAACAAAATAACTCAGATATAGCATTAAATAGGAGAAACATTCTTCATTCCTGTCCTGAAGGGTGCTGAAGGCTTGTTATGAAAGACAAATGCCATGACTGTAACACAGGCGCAACCATCCTTGTAGTAACAGCTCTTTCTGCTCAGGAGTTAACTGGATCCAAACCATTTTGGTTTATCAGCCAGATGGAAAGCCAAAGAAATTCATTTTGCTAGAAAGAAGAGTAGCAATCTAACCTCCTTGTGACACTTATGTTAGTGAGCCTTCAAAAAACCTACCCCATAACCTCAAAGTTGCCATCATTCCAAGTGTGCAATTTGTCAGCATCACTGATAAGTACAAACAGAAAAAAAGATGAATAATAGTATATGAAAATTCATTAAATTTCAGAAGTCTGTCACATGGGTCTTTGAGTGAAGAACAGATGATAAATGCAAACTTATGCAACAATTGTAATGTGGCAGATTCAGAGCAGGTGAAAAGCCAATACTTTTCACAGTTACAGGGTTTGGTGGCAGCCTGGGCCTTAGCAGTCTTCACAGAAGGAATAACAAGAAAAGTATTAATAGGAATGCAAACTCTCCTGTTTCAGTGTTTGACTGTTTTCCTTTTGAGTTTTGGATATGTTAACTATGTATATCTCTATTGAGGGCCAATTCAGGCAATTTCTTTTTAATAAAACAGAAGTGCATGCTTGCTGGGTAAAAAAAATCAATCATCTTTCACATTACATTTAGAATCCATTTAGCAAGTCAAAGACTGATGTACCGCTCAGGAGCTTAAAAGCAAGGGGGCTCACAGAAAAATCCTGACAATGTAGAGGGGAGAAGAGGGTCTTTCTTTCAGTTGTGAAAGAGATGCTGTCTTTTCTGCTCTGGTCCTGGGCCCTGGGTCAGAGCTCCCCTTGTTTCTGAGCAGTAGCTGTGGTAGTTCCCCTCCTCCCCCCACCCTGTGTGCTGTAACCTTCAAGGAAAGGCTTACCTTTCAGAACACACATATTGTTGGAGAGACAAAACTAATTTTTGTATTTCTGGTTGCTGCATGTGATGGGCTAATCACTTGAAAACTGTACATGTTAAGTTGTGGCTGACCAGCTTATGAAATGCACTAGTGACAGGGAAAATTGCTATAGTATACTTGAATGCATGGAAAAGAAGGAAAAAAAAAAAAGGCGTTTGAGAAAATGTTCAGAAAAAGAAGGATTTCCAAATGTTTAGGAACAGATTTTCAGATAGATTGGTGATCACTGAGTTTGCAGAGTTTAGGTCTATGGAAGATCAACCTCTAAAATTTTAAAAAAATTTTTTAGAGGGACTTTGTGTCACATACCTAGAGAAGCTGGTAGACACATAATGGGAACCTAAAAGTACAACAGTCACAGAATTTAGTCCAAGTTAGCTATCTAAGTACTGCTAAAATTTCTAGCAAGCACCTATATGCTTCTTTTGGCAGAAATAAATACCTCTTAAAAAGCTGTCAGAAACTACTAAGGAATGTTCTAAACGTCTATCCTACTGTATTTTTATTAGTGACTTTAGCAATAAAAATAAACAAAATAAAATAATAATAATAAAAAAGAGATAAAAACTGGCCCAATACTCTAAACTTGCAGAGATTAACAACAAAGAGAAAGATCACAATATAGAAGGAAATGGGATCACCTTAAGGGGCGAAGTAATATCAGTGGAATGGAATTTTACAGTGACAATTGCAAGGTTATGCATTTAGGGCCTCATAGAAAGATCTAAATTTGTCTGGAAGAGGTATTAGGCTAAATGGTAGGAAAAACTATTTTCTGTGAGAAGATATAAAGAGCCTGGCTTCTTAGTCTAGAAAAACAAAGGCTGAGAGCAGATGTTATTCTCTGTTATAACGTCAAGAAGGTAAACATTGAGATTAAGTTACTAAAGGACTGCACTAGTGCAAAGAAAAAGTGGGTATGAACAGGCAACAAATTTAAAGATTATTAGCTATCAGAGGAATGAGTTTTTACAAAAGCCTTCCAACATGAGCAGAAAAAAAAAAAAAAAAAAAAAAGCTAGTTTTAACATGAAGGTTATGGTGTTTGTAAAAGGTTTGATCTGATGTTACTAGGTGGAACTAGTGATGGTTTGTAAAAAGATTCATCTAAAGAAAACGCAAGTCAGTGCTCTATGCATAAGTTTGAATACTTGCTATTCTTATTTTTCTTGACTCCTCATTGTGCAAATCCTGGATGAAAAAAAAAGAGTGAGGTTCCTTTGTATCAGTAACATTTGAGTTAACATTTATTAAATGAATTTAAGACATTCAGACTTCAAAGCAACTGCTCCAAAATTTATGCAAATTTGGACAGTCATCACTACATCAAGGGGTATCATTTAAAAGGTATTTAAAATTGTGGTTTGTTTTTTCGTGGTTTTTGGTGGTTTTCTTTTTTTTCAAAGCTATGGAGCAAGGAGACCTATCTACCCGCCAGTTAGTCTTTCACTCATGCCTCTGTAATAGTCTGGAGGATATTTGCTTTCTGGAATATGCTGAAAAAGCCTTGTTATAAAACGTAATGAAACATACAGTTTTAGAAAGGAAATTGTTTTGTCCTCCCAAGAAAAGTTCTAAGTTGTGTAGGTGAAAAACAGATAAAGAAGTTACCAGAGTTAGCCAAAGCTTTGGGTTTACGTTCTGCTGGATTGACGCTGATTTAGGAAGCATTCTCACTTATTTTGTTATGTTTAGAGAAAACTGCAGAATTCCTGAGAGGCAACATCCTGGTGTTGAATTAGATAGATCCAGTAAGATAATATCCCAACATATCATGAACAATAATAGCTAATATTACTCTTTGTGACACATAGTGGAACAGATTCTCTTATTTGCTGAATCATTAGATTATCTTGTAAAAGAAACGCTGAGGGTAATTAGATAAATTAAATTCTGTATCCCAAAGTAAAAAAGCATCTTTTCTAACAGTATAAGGGCTGAATACTGAACACTCTCTTTGCTGTATGCACTGAAGAGCATAAGATAAGGGGAGGTGAGAAAATACACCAGGGTCAAGGGAAGCTACCTTGGAGGTCTCATTCATTCAGAAAGCTATGATAAGAGAGATTTTCTTTTGAGTTCCATTTCCAACCAGAACATTTCAAAGGCAAAACAACACCTCAGCCAGAAATTGCTTTGTTTTTATCCTCTTTTTTAACCCACCATTGGTATAATGAAGAAGGAAATAATTTCATTTTAATTCAAAATATTGTAATTAAACAGAATCAAACTGTATTTTAAAATAAATACAGCCCATTCCAGACAGTTTATTTTGTCTGTTATATTCTGATTTTTTTCCCCTCTTTCTTACTGTGTTACCATTTTCCTGTCTGCAGCTTCTGTAAAGGTACTGCATTATGTTTGTTCTCCCACCTTCCTTTTAACACCACTGGTGTTTAAGTCCTGTAAACTGAAATAGTATGGCCATGTTTCATGATTGTTCCTTTGACACCCATTGTAACTTCAGCTTTCATTAGAAAAAAGCACATTTCTAGCCATCCCTCTTACAGAAAAAAAAAAGTTTGGAAACCTGATTCCACATATATATATTTTTTTTTAAATGACTGGTAAAATATCTACTAGATATTTTTTATGTTACTTTAAGAAGTAAAAACTGCCTTACAGCTCAAAACATTATATAATTTTCTTTGGTTTTGGTTTTTCTTTTTTTTTTTTTTTTCCTATGTTGGAAGTGTTCTGTAGTGTTAAGGTGAATAATGTGTGAATCACAGTAATATCACTGCTGTATCTAGAGAGACAAAGGTCTATGGTGTTGCTGTCTTATTTTGTGGTTTACTTGTGCTATGTAGTTATAGAGGTAGTCTGGGATGGCATATAGTCCAGGAAAATAAACAGAGGTCTTTTCAGAAGCTGTATTCATAGTAGTAAATGGCTAATTTGTGGGTTTTTTTCAGTCACTGTTTTCCATATTGACTCTGTTGAAAGAGATCAGAGCTTCTGATGAAAATATGGAAGTCAGTGTCTCATTCCCTTCCCCTCTCTTTGGCAGAAAGAGAAATTAAGACTGGGTACTTTACACTGATTAAATTACACTGCTCTGTGCTTTTGGGTTATTGTGTAGAGTGGAAACTTAACGGGGTGGCCAGCTCTCAGTCCTTTGGAGACGTGTCTCTGTATCCAGTAACCGTGGATGACAGCTGGGAGGGAATTGACACCTTAAGTTTGGATGTGTTGAATCCTTTCTCTCCCTTCCCCTTCCTTCCTTTTGTGGTGCCTTTTCACATTTTGGAAGTTGGTGCTAAAGTAAGTGATAAATCACCTATGTAAAAGACTATATTTTTTCTACTATAGCCACGTCATTTGTTCATCTTCCTCAGCACTAATTTGAGTATTCATGACTTTGGAGTTGCTTCAGACCACCAGTTTTATTTTCAAAATAGCAAGCGATCCAGCACGGTGTTCTTTCTTTTGATTTAAACCACAGCTGCTGGTATCTATATTCAACAGCTACCACAGAACACCAGTTAGAAGCAATCTTCTGCCTAGAAGCAAGGAAAGTGGTGCTGGCAGCACACACTGCACAGTTGAAAGGTCACTGCACCACTGCTCAGAAACAACTCGCTTCCTGAGCCAGTCAGCACCTTCCCGTTCTCCTTTGGCACTTCACCTCATTGATTTCAAACTACCAGTACCTTTCCAGACAGCCCCCATTAGGGCATTTTCTACTTAGATGGGATACTCATTGTACTGAATATCTTTGCCGTCATATACCATTGTTTTTAAGCAGACCTCTCCATTGATCTTACCTGCTTTAAACCAGTGGCATTATTTGTCTCTTTAGCAGTGAGATTTACTCAAATAAGAGCAACCTCTGTTACAGTCACAGGAATGCTGCCACACTGAAGGAATCGACGCGCTTTCTATTTTAAACCTGACTTTGAATTGCCATCCTGCCCATCTCAAAATAAAAGTTTCAACAACTCCATATTTCTTATTGCATGCCTAACAACACATTTGAGTGTAACTGGGACAAGTTATCATTGAAATGCAAAAGCTTGGGAAAAAGAGATGATTTTTTTTTCTCAGAGCAACTGCAGCGTTCATGCTGAGAAACAGCTCGGTGCCCCACCATTAATCTCGGGAAATGGTACTGCAGCTCCATGTCATGAAGTCCTTCATACATCAGATAATTTGTGATTTAGTTCAGTCTTCAAACCACTATAAATACATTTCTTAACAAAAATAACACATTCAGGAGATGGTCTTCATTGTTTCTTCTCTTTCACCACCCTGGAATTGTCATCTGTCTACACATATCCCAGATACCGCACAGACATAGAAAACAAAAGCTTTGCTACGGGCCTTTGTTCTCAGGCCAAACAAGAGGAATTAAGCGCTGTACTAGACATACATGCTTTCAAAGGCAATGATCATAAAGACATCACCTAGTTTTACATAGATGATGGCATGAAGTACTTCCAGCAGGATGTGTAAGATGCAGTGCAGTTCCTGAGAGAAGGGGACAACATATGGCAGGATATTGATGGAGCAGCAAGCAATCTGTTTGCAGCCTTATCTCAGTCCCAGCTCCTTATCAAGCTATCTTTTATAGACGTGCAGATCCTGCAGAGAAAGGCATCATTAGTAGCTGTAATTGCTTCCTATGCTAGAGTAGACCATTTAAAGAAATACTGTATAGAAAATATAAACATCAGATCTGCATCCAATGAAGAGTGATGGCAACCAGAGACATCCTTTTCCACGGCCAGACTGATTTTATGTTTAGATTATGAAAAAAACAAAAATCATCTCATGTATTAAGCAGTATGCATTAAAGTAACAGACAAGACAGAAATGTTCAAGACTGACTATTCATGTTTTTAATCTGTAATTTTACTGGGGAGTTCTGCCTCACTGGGAAGTTCTGCCTCAGCTACATTTGCTTTTGTTTTCTTGTTGTTTTGGATTGTTCTTTGTTTGTTGATTTTTTTGGTTTTGTGTGGGTTTGGTTGTTTTTGGTGGTTTTTGTGGTTTTTTTTTGGTGTTTTTTTTTGTTTTGTTTTGTTTTAAATTATGTCTTCCACTTGCAGTGGACTTAAAGGTCTGTTTAAACATTGCTTATTAAAATGAGTGACTATTGAAATTTTCTGTCAACCAACTTCCTACCACTTTTTTCTTTTTTCCCCCCCAAATTATAAGTTTCTTGGATAAGTCAGAAAACACTTGAAAACAGTCATTTTGCTCACTTGAGATGTGCTTTAGAAATAAGAAGCAGTATCCAAATAGTGAAGACCCGAGTATACATCTGTACTATAGATTTGTTTTGTGTAGAGATAATAGAGTGAATTTTAAATAGGTAGCTTGAATAGTCAGTTCAGTCTCATCACAAAAGCACAGAGCTCAGTTCAGGGTCATAACTCCATTTTCAGCATGTGTGGAGTTTGTGCTGCTTAGTACGAATTATTCTGTTACTCAAAAAGCTCATTTAAAGCAAAAGTGTAGCTGCACCAGGTCTTGTTACAGAAGTCAGTGTGACAACTGCTGACACCATTCCTCAGAGGGGAAGCAGCTGACAGCCATCTGAGGAACCTCACCAAATACAGCGATTTGGGGAGAGAAAGTGTCTTTTCCTGCAGTTCTCCATTCCCATAGAGTGACTGAATAGGCCACTTGTAAATCTAGACCAAGTGGTGATGTTTTTAGTGTGATGGATCAAACTTTTGCTGCTTTAACAGGCTATGGAACTGTATCTAGAAAAAGAAAGGCATTTTAAAGTGTGTTATGAAAATTAAACGAGAAATATTTATGTTCTGGTCTTGTGAGTCAGAGTTGCATTTTGGCAGGAGGTCTCAGAATATGGCGGGTATGATGGCAGTATAGTAAGTGTGATTTTCAGCTGAGGAAAATTTAACACTGTGTGGATGAGAATCAGATGGAAGTGTCGGTTTTCACTTACCTTTCTAGCATAAAAGAAAAGCAAGGGTGCATTTCTCAGAATGTGCCAAACTGAGCACTCATTAGAGGGCAAAAAGAGAAAGATTCAGCGGTAAAATATACTGGGCAGAGCAGGAGAACAGAATGGTGAGCGTATTTATAGAAGCCATACATTATCATCCCTGGTATATTTCTGAGTCCAGCCGTATCAGTGGAGGTAGCCATGCGCTTCTGTACCCAGGCTGGTGGGACAGCTTCAGGTCAGGAGGTGAGCTTTCCCAAGTCTCTAAAGCATTTGGAGATGGCAGCTTTGTACCTGTTAACCATCAACCAGTACCAATATTCAGTGGTGTGACAAGTCAGTCCCTGATACTTAGAATCATAGAATTGTAAGGGTCTGAAGGGACCTCTGGAGAACATCGAGTCCAACCCCCCTGCTAGCACAGGAGCACCTAGGGCAGGCCACACAGGAACAGATCCAGGTGGGTCTTGAAAGCCTCTAGAGGAGGAGACTCCACAACCTCTCTGGGCAGCCTGTTCCAGGGCTCTGTCACTCTCACAGTGAAGAATTTTTTCCTCATGT
>JAAGNO010002145.1:57671-95812 GCA_033439905.1 Ceryle rudis
ATGGAGCTGCTTTCCAGCAGGTCTACCCCTAACCTGTACCAGTACATGGTGGTGTTTCTCCCCAGGTGTAGGACTCTACACTTGCCCTTATGAACTTCATTAGGTTTGCCTTTGCCCAGCTCTTCAGCCTGTCCAGATCTCACTGGATGGCAGCACAGCCTTCGGTGTGTCAGCCACGCCTCCCAGTTTAGTATCATCAGCAAACTTACTGAGGGTACACTCCATCCCTTCATCCAGGTCACTGATGAAGATGTGGAATAAGACTGGACCCAGAACTGACACCGAGGCAACACCACTACTTACACGTCGCCATCTGGATTATGCACCACTGATCGCAACCCTCTGAGCTCTATTGTTCAGACAGTTCTCAACACATCTCACTGTCCACTGTCTTAACCCACACTTCCTGAGCTTATCCACGAGGATGTTACGGGAGACAGTATCAAAAGCCTTGCTGAAGTCAAGGTGGACAACATCCACTGCTCTCCCTGCATCCACCCATTCAGTCACACCATCATAGAAGGCTATCAGATCAGTCAGACATGACTTCCATTTAGTGAATCCATGCTGGCTACTCTTGATAATCTTCTTTTCTTCCATGTGCTGAGATATGTTCTTTAGAATGAGATGCTCCATTACTTTTGCAGGGATGGAGGTGAGGCTAACTGATCTGTAATTACCAGGGTCTTCCTTCTTGCCTTTTTTGAAGACTGGAGTGACACTGGCTTTCCTCCAGTCCTCAGGCACCTCTCCTATTCTCCATGATCTTTCAAAAATGATGGAGAGTGGTAAAGCAACAACATCAGCCAGCTCCCTCAGCACTTGTGGGTGCAGCCCATTGGGACCCATGGATTTGTGTGTGTTCTGTATATCGAAGTGCTCTCTAACCCAATCCTCTTGAACCAGTGGAGAGACTTCCTCTTTCCAGGCTTTCATTCTTACTCCCAGGGTTGGGTATTCCTGAGGGCTGGTCTTAGCAGTGAAGACTGAAGCAAAGAAGGCATTCAACCAGTAACTCTGCTTTCTCTGCATCCTCTGTCACCAGGGCTTCCACATCATTCAGCAGTGGGCCCACATTTTCCCTATTCTTCCTTTTACCACTGATGTATTTGAAGAAGCCCTTCTTGTTCTGTTTTACTTCCTTGGCCAGTGTTATTCCTTGGCCTTCCTTGTTGCATCCCTACAAATCCTAACAACATTCCTATAATCGTTCCAAGAGACCAGTCCTTTTTTCCACATGCTGTGAACTTCTTTCTTCCATTTGTTTTTTTTTTTCCAGCTGCTCCTTGCTCATCCATGCTGGTCTCCTACCTCCTCTACTTGATTTTTTTACTCAAAGAAATGCACCTGTCTTAAGCTTGGAGGCAGTAATGTTTGAATATCAACAAGCGCTCTTGGACCCCCTTACCTGCTAAAGTCTTAGCCAAAAGGATTCCTCCAAGTAGCTCTTTGAAGAGCACAAAGTTAGCCCTCCTGAAGTCCAGGGTTGCAATCTTACTTATTACCCTGCTTCTTCGTCATATGATACTAAACTCCACCATGTCGTGATCCCTACCACTAAGGCTGCCCCCAGCCTTCACATCACCGACCAGACCTTCTTTGTTCATTAATAACAAAGTCCAGCAGCACTGCCTGCCTCATTGCCCTTCCAACACCTGCATCAGGAAGTTATCATCGATGCATTGCAAGAGCCTTCTGGATTGAGTATGCCTTGCTGTGTAGCCTTTCCAACAAATACCAGGGTGATTGAAGTCACCCATGATCACCAGGGCATGTGATCTTGAGGCTACTTCCAGCTTCCTGTAGAAGGTCTCATTAACATCCTCTTCCTGGTTTGGTGGTCTTATGACATTTAGGTATGCTGTCACACTTTTCTGTGATCTTCTTTAGACATTATTTGAGGTTTTGGGGTTTTTTATGCTTACTTGATAACTAGTGTTTAAATTTTACTGTACCAGTGATTACAAACCTCCAAGTCAAAGGCAGATTTCAGTCTAGTAAGTTTACTATCCCCTTGATACAAGAAGTTTCACATTGCTTCTTCAGTATAGGCAGATGTCAATCAAAGTCCTGTCTCCAAATATTTTTAAGTTCTGGAATAAGTGAGATCCAGATATTTCATTTTGGGCTCGCTTTTCCACTTTGATTTTGTGGCTGTCTTATGTGAGCAACAAAGGCTTTATCAGATATGTGGGGCTTTGCAGGACAAGCAGGCTCCCAGTCCTAGGGGAACAGAAGAACCATGGGACTGTGCCATCGTTTTTGTTTGTCCTTTTTGACAGTTCCTATGTCAAGGCTTTAAGGGAAGTGACCTATCATTTTTGTGATAGCTGTATTAAAAAAAAGAAGACCTTAGTGTCTATCTGTCAGGAGAGGGGATTAGTTAAGTGACAGCAATGGAGAGCTCAGCAAAACTCCTTGGCTAAAAAAAAAAAAAAAGAGTTCTTCATGACTTGAGGTAGTAGTGCTCCTCTTCATCACAGCAGAGTCTCTCCTCTTCCAGTCCCCTCGATTTGAATATTACATTTAATGCAATGCTACAGGGAAAGGCATGTCCCTGTTCCTTTCAATGCCATTAAGTCACTTTCTTTAGAAATAATACCAGATTATCTGTGGGATTTCAGAGTGATGTTGTGAAACTAACATCATAAAAGCTGTGCCTCCAAACTTTCCTAAGGTAGAGCAGTAGGATTTCAGTTGCTTCAAGGTCTTTGTTTGTGTGTGGCACTCAAATATTTTACTGAGCTGTGAAAGTAAAATACCAGGCTCTTCCAGTCTTGAGTGCTATTGTAAACAGTAGCTCTTATGTTCACTGGGAATACACTGCAAACGTACTTCTTCCTCCTTACATTTTGAAATCCCTTTAGAAATTATCCTGTAAATTCTATGCACTGCAACTCCATTCTGGCAGCTCACAATTTGTGAGAAATGAGAACATTAACTTTTGACAAAGGAGGAGAAGAGGAGAAACATAGAAACATAGAAATGTCTGGGTTGGAAGGGACCTCTTCAGTCCAACCCCCTCCTGAGAGCAGGGACATCCTCAACTAGAGCAGGTTGCTCAGAGCTCTGTCAAGCTCCACCTTGAATGTCTCCAGGGATGGGGCCTCAGCCACCTCCCTGGACAACCTATTCCAGTGCTCCACCACTCTCATGGTAAAGAACTTCCTCCTTATTTCTAATCTAAGTCCACTCCTTTCTAATTTAAAACCATTACCCCTCATCCTTTCTCTACAGGCCTTTGTAAACAGGCCCCCTCCAGTCTTTTTATAAGCTCCCTTCAGCTATTGGAAGGTGGCTATTAGGTCACCCCGGAGCCTTCTCTTCTCCAGGCTGAACAATCCCAGCTCCCTCACAGGAGAGGTGCTCCAGCCCCCTGATCATTTTCATGACCCTCCTCTGGACCCACTCCATCAGGTCCATGTCCTTCCTGTGCTGAGGTCTCCAGAGCTGGACACACAGTATTCCAGGTGAGGTCTGACCAGAGCAGAGTAGAGCGGTAGAATCACCTCTCTCGATCTGCTGGCCACACTTCTTTTGACGCAGCCCAGGATACAATTGGTCTTCTGGGCGGCAAGCACACACTGGCTGCTCATGTCCAGCTTCTCATCTACCAGCTCCCCCAAGTCCTTCTCTGCAGGGCTGCTTTCTATCACCTCCTCCCCCAGCCTGTGTTGACAGTGGGGATTGTTCCAGCCCAGGTGCAGGACCCTGCACTTGAACTTGTGGAACCTCATGAGGTTCACCTGGGCCCACCTCTCCAGCTTGTCCAGGTCGAGAAGCCTGGACTGTCTCAGTCCTACCAACAATTCCACATTTACTAAACTTTTAAGTTTTGTTGTAGTCATGTTCATCCAGGCAAAGGATTTTTCTTCATTAACATTAGGTATATTGGAAAGTATTGGAGCATCAAGCCTGAATGAGCACTTAAGTGACCACAAAAATGCCATAGGGAGGGTTCTGTTAATGTTGCTTTTCACTTGACAGCAGCCTGTTATATGCGAGGGTATCCCAAGCATTTGTGTTTGAAAGGAGGAATGGAAAGGAGAAATCAGCTGTTAGACCAAGATCCCTGACCATTGCCTTTTAGACAACAGAAGTGAGATGGATTTTATACACTAGCCACTAATAGAAACCCTTCCCTTAATGGATGTTTTGTTTTTTATTTTTTGGTAGTCACTTTTTATGAGAGCACTTTATGTAGGGTTATGTAATATATTGTAAATATGCCAGATGCCAATAATGAGCCCAATGCTATTCCCATCAAATCAGTCCACTTCATCAGAAGATGGACTGAGTTTTAAAATCATTTGAGAGGAGATGACTGTTCCTTTTTATGATTTTTCTTTTCTTATTACTCCCTCCTTTCCCTTTTCAGTGCTATTACCACATGGATTTAATCCTGTTCCATGTCCATTAGCCACTAGTGCTGCATTAACGTGAGCTGGCTATATAAGATCCTCCCTGGTGTATGGTCCTACCTCCCATGGCATGTTTAACAAAAGCAACTTGGTTCCCCATGGCTTCTCTCATTCACTCCTAATGTATTTACCCACCCTGCCCACTTTTTCTAATCAGTTTTATCACTGGCTGTATTAATGCTGCCCCTGAATAATGACTGGAGATGGAGAGATGAAGTATTGAAAATTGAAAAGACCAGAAGCTGGAAACAGATGGAAAAACCTTGCTGAGGGTGATGTGTTCTTCTTGGGAACTGTAATCTAGCACTATTCAATGATTTTAAATGATCCGATTACCAAAAGAAGAAATGGTACTAATAACTATATATTTACATGATCTTAATAATCTTCTTTCCTCTCCCCCAAGTACCGTACGTAATTCATTGCATCTGTTTCGATTACTTTTGCAACCTGCTTTTTTCATTTGGTAGTTTTGTAATACTTTATGAATATAACTGCAATACTTTAGCTTGAAAACGTTTTTTAATTTGATGAAAATGAAGTATTTGTTTTTCATTTTATATTGGTCTACGGATTGCTATATAATATTTCCTCAGTATTCATATTGAAATTGTCAGATGTGTATGTGCACTGTCGAAATTATTGTAGAATGTTAAATAAATTGTGACATCTGTGAGCAGCCTAGAATGACAAAGAAGGATGAGTACAAGTTTGTGGAGAATAAATGTAATAGCATGGCGAATAGCCAAGGAAACGTGAAATAATTTTCAAATATGCCCATTTTTCCTCCATGCTGCGCCATACACCCTTACTCTCCAAAATGAGATGCCATACGCTCTTAGTATCCAAAATGCACAAGGCATTTTAAGTAGTGCTTATGAGTGAATTTGTAAAATATGGAGTTCATAGTTTTTACTCAGGAAGGAGCTATTCCTTTCAAAACTTTCATATTTAAAGAGAAAGGACAAAACTTAAAATGACTTTGTTTATGTAAATATGCATACTTATCTCAGGATCGCTGTAGCCAGAGGTGCACGTACGTAGCCAGTTTGCATGTTCACTTCAGAGGAGACTGTGCCAGCCCCCTCTGTCACGAGGTCAGAGATTGATGGTGGGTGATGGGGACCCAATCTAGGCCCATGTCTGGTTGGTCTCAGGCTCTCAACCACCTATCTGTCTGGTGGGTTCACATTGCTGCCCAATGCTGACTACTGTGACAGGAGTTCACTGGAGAGCAGCATGGGGCTCTAAGCAAAAAGTTGTCCCTGCCAGGGTCCTGAGACAAATGAGCAGCTGGTCCTGTCCTTTAGTAGTTCTCTAGTTGTGGAGTTTACTGTTACATTTTAATGGGGATTAATACAGATGGGATGAGACTCACATGCATATGTAGCACACATGTTCATCAAGAGAATAAACAAGGAATTCTGCAAGTTGCATTCAACAGAAAGCTCAAATTCAGGATGTTTTTCATTCCAAATCCAATGAGGAAATTGTGGTTTATACCGTTTATACTTTTACTAGTGTTATCCTTATAGAGGAACCCAGGGGAAAGCTAAAATGAAAGCCATTTTAGCAGGTGTTTTGTGTAAAGATAGTTATTAGTAAACTAAGGAAAACTGATGTGTAATATAGCAGTCTCTGTATTAAAGTTGCTTAATCTATGAACCACATTCTGTTTTATTTTAGTGCAGGGCAGGATCTTACTGCTACCAAAATATTTAGTGGAATTAGTAACCTGTTACATTTCAATGTTGTAATGTAGGGGATAATAGCAATCATTCATTTATACATTTGTTTAATCTTCCCTCATTTGTATGTAGTTGCATACGTTACTGCATCAGGGACGTGATTCTCCGTTGTTAATTTTCTTAAAATAAATGTTGAAATACTGTCACAAGAGATGATGTGAAAGTGAAATGATCATTGCATCTCAGAAAATCTCTACCTCATCTTCTTCCATGGAAACAAAATCTTACCAAGGGGTAGAGAGTTACGCTAGGAATTTTAATACCAAAGTAAATAAATTTATCTTTTTTTTTTTTTTTTTTTGCGGGGAGGTGGTATGGATTCTCCTAACTGCAGTAAACACTAATTGAAAACAAATGACAGGAAAAAGACTGTGACACTGAAAAGACAAAAATAAAACAAGTAACTTGCATTCTGAAGCCATGATCTTATATGCAAAGGTAGGAACTAATTTGGGGTTTTTTTAATATGCTGAGTGACTGACTGAAGGCTAATAGTAATAATTACTGAAATCAAATTCCATTGTATTCTAACCATTACAATCATTATGCTCTTGCAGATAAAATCCCAGCCACTGAAATCAAGGGGATAAACCAAACCCTAAATGCCTTGAAAGGGGCAGAATTATTCCCTGGGAGTTATTTGGTCTCTAACAGCATTTTGTTTTCTGATACAGGATCTGGATCAAGTTATTACCTATAATGTCTAGATAATGCTATTAAAACCTGGAGATTTCTAACAGCACTAGCTGATCTTAGTAATTAATAATGTGGCCTTGAGCATTTTTGCATGAATGGTAGAAAGGTGATATTTTCAGGCAGGTATCGATCAGACAGAATTTGGATCATACTTGTAGGAAGCTCTGAAAGAACAGTTTCTACCAGGCAAAGCTTCATGCAGCATCCTGTTTGTTAAGGCTACACTCGGTTTATTTTTTATTTTACTTTATGAAATCATTCCTGCTGTCACAAGGACAGTTTCTTTACACTGCCATCATGCAATATATTCAGTGTTCCTTGCAGTCACGAAAAGGTCTTTCTCTGTCTGTTGTACCTGGAAAAAAAAAAAAAAAATAAAAAAAGGGTTTTTCAGAGCTGAAGTTTAAGCACGGCTTGGGAACCTGTTTGAAATATTTACATCTGATTCACTTCACTCACTAATTACAGTTCTTGTTCTATCTTTTGCCTGGAACACTTTTAAGCTGCACAACAAAGCTCCAGCATTGTAGACAAGGAACTGAAGATAGATGACATTTAGGAAAAAAAAAATTATATATGCCAGAAGACAACAGATTTGACTTGGAGATGTTCTCAGTCAAATCTAAAGAGCAAAGTAAATGTGGAAGATCAGCAGTATACATAAGTAATGAATAACTAATTACACATAGTTGCCATAAAACAATGTTTAAGCTCTTCTGGCTGAAATAGGATCATGCAGTTTAGTAAATGAAAATGCAGAATTATATAATTAATTTAGATACCATTTAAAAAATTTCTTGCCTTATATTGCTCAGTCTGTGCTGACAAGTTTGCTCAAATTCAGCCACCTTACAGA
Organism: Ceryle rudis; assembly: GCA_033439905.1. NCBI lineage: Eukaryota > Metazoa > Chordata > Aves > Coraciiformes > Cerylidae > Ceryle > Ceryle rudis. The sequence continues at coordinate 65,393 of JAAGNO010002145.1, forward strand.
TGGGCAGTAGATAACAGTTTCATAGCATACTGCAAAACAGTGGGAAAGAGGGGGAATTTTGCCAAAGATATTGACATAAACCTCTAAAGAAAAAATGCTGCAGAGCAAGCAAGAAATGCAGTTTTAAATACATATGGATGCATTCATACATGGACAGGCTATATGTAATCTATGTCATCTGTAGTAAGGTGGTGGGATGATAAGCTATGATTTTACTGATTCTAGGCATCTCAGACCTGATGCATCTTCCTCTGTGGTGAAGCAGAGGCTTAGAGAAAACTACTTTTAGGGCAAAGAGATTTTTAAAGGTTATGAATATGTAGTCTGGAAGGCATAAGTTTATAGATGAAACTATTATAGCTGGATATGGAAGAATAACCTGCAGACAAAAATAGTGCTCACAGCCTGAGCTTTCAAACGTATCACATTGCCAGCCAGTTTTTCAACATGTGGGGCTATAGCCAAGTGTCCAGTTTAACTGAAGTCACTGTATATTATCAGTATGGGAGTAGATGATGAATTTTTCACTCATGGCTGTAAGCAGTTAATTAACTGGGAATTTGAATTTGCAGTTCATTCTCATGTATTTGCTTTAAACTTGCAGAACCTTAAAATTCTTCACTTTTTCAGTTAGACATAATGATGATGGCTTTTGTTCACTTCTCTTTCCCTTTTACTGTGTCCCTTCCTTTTATCAGAAAAGAAAAGAACAAGGTAATAAAGCAAAAAAGAAGAAACATTCACTGACTTTTCATATTTTCAGTGATTCAACTGAAATATAATAATCCAAGGATATTGTCCAGGTCTTTTAAAATAAGTCTCTTTTATTGAATAAGGAATTTCAAATTATTTTTTTCTCAAGCCTTGTCTATTGGTCTCCAATGACTCACTGTGAAGCTGGCTTCAGCACCACAGTGACTCTAGGGACGCCTGTAATTCCTTTCCCTGTAGTAGATCAAAGACTGAAACATTGAGTCGAGAACTGCTGATTATGTTTTTGTTCCCTCTGATTTTGGTGGGATGATAGTACATGGGTTACAGAGTTAAGAGGCTGTCTTAAAACATAGCTTGGCATTTTGCCATGGAAAAGGCCATAGACCAAATCTGCTGAATATTTCTACTGGCTGGTAGTGGTGGCTGTGGGTGGTGGTATCATTTTGAGCAAGCAAAGTCTGAATATCTAATTCATTTTGTCTGATTTGCTTGATTTTCTGTTGAATCAACAATGACTCAGTAGTTTCAGTGTAACAATGATTATTGAGAGTTATTTCAGTGTGCACTTTGGCATACAAATCTGTATTCAGAGTTACATAATCAAACTTTATATGGATACTCTATGAAACTGAGAAGTTGAATACAGTCCTGACCTTATTCAGGTCCGTGCCAAAACCTGCACCAGCTTCTTGAGGGCTGGGAACTGTCACTGTGCTGTACATAACAATGATTTTAAGGAATTACCACTAGCCCTTCTAGAAGGCCTTTATTAAGATCAAATATGCTTTTAAATATGGCATAGATACTTAAAAGACTTCAGTGGAAAGCATCACGACCGTGTGTGGAAAAATTGACACACTTTTCCAACATTAGCAGAACAAATAAAGCCATAGACATGTGTTTTCCTTGGCCTGACGTGAAAGCATCAGAAAGGAAGCATTGTATTCAAATTAGAGAGTGGTAGGTGCAAGAACTTAATTTGGTCACCACAGGCAAGAGCATCTGGACTTTTTGGAGCTGACTGAGAAGTACTGCTTATTGCTTGGGGATAACCTGTCAACACAGCAAAATTCTGTTACGCAGAGGAAAGGTAAGATGTAGTGTTGTGATGCACAGTCAGCTTACGTGGTAACATAGGTATGCCAGCATGTTTGCTGACACCCCTTTCTGGGATAAGCAGTGATAGAAAGCAAGGCTTCAGATCTTTCATATGGATTGATGGACACTTTAATAACTTCAAGCAGTACTTCTCCCTGGTTTCAAGTACTACTCGATGTAACATCAAAAATGAGTTATGAACAGGATAAATTTGGTCAGTTACTTACATTTCCACTTTAAATATCTACTCTTTTATAAGAGCCTGTTGTAATTATTTTATTTCACGGAATATTCAGATATTGACAATTACAATTTAGAGTATAATTCTGCTATATCTAGGTTATTCTAAGGACTGGAAGTCAGATTAAATCCAATGTCTTCTGTACATATTGCTGGAAATTCAATTCCAGTATAACAGAAAAAAATAATTTACTGTCTCTGTAAATGCTCACTCAATACAAGGTGACCGTCAGGTGATTTTTAACCATTTGAACTTTTTCCTCTCTTTGTTCTCTTGCAGTGCATAAGTCTGATTGAAAAGGTTCTTAGAAATGTTGAATTCCTTCCTGCTAGTTAAAAATAAGAAATGTCAGAAACACCTGTTCTGACTCTTTATTTTTGGAATACTTACTGGAAATCTTAAAATGTATATTGCAAGTTCTCACACTTTAAGCTGAGAGACAAAAGTGTTGACAAAAAAAATGTCTTCTGCAAAATGTCAGTCATTGGATTTGCAGAATTTTTGAAAGAAACAAAGAATTTGTGTGTTTAACAACAAGAAGAAAACATTCTTTTATTTACCCAACTTTTGCTTCCTGGTTTTCATACTGTCCTTTTTTCAGGAGTTGCCTTGTCCTTGTAGTTTACTAAGGTGAATGAACTTTGCATTTTAAGTGGAAAAAAAGTAGGAAAGTAGAGCTTATTAAAAAAAAAAAGAGAAAAAAAGATTTTTTTCATCCTCATTTTTTTACACAAGGCAAAGAAACAGTTTCACAATTACAGTTTCATCTCTGTAAATAAATCCAGCTGTAACAACATGTTCTTCTGTCCTTTCCCTGATTATTCTGCAACCCCAGCAGCTGTATTGGATACCAACCAGTTTTGCCCATTTACTGTGATCTTGCAGAAGTTTATTCAGATTATGTATCTCATGCTCATTGTTTTCCTGTATTGTTCATGTCTCTACACCACATTCCCGGTGTTTTGCTTTTTAAATAGAGTGATTCATCCGTAGCTGTCACACCAGTTTACTTAGAATGACATTTTATCTTTAGAGAAAACAAGGCTTAGAGAAGTTGCATGGTGTGGAGGTCAAAGGCAGCAAGAAATTTCAGGTCTTTTAATTTGCATTCACTGCCTGCTCTGTTATGCTATTTAAATATTACGTGCTATCCTTACAATAACAGTGAAAATCTAGGGGATAGAGGAAGATTCAAGAAAGACAGTCATCTAACCCAGAACCACGTGCCTCTGTGTGTGTCTCTGTAGTATGCTAAAATGTTCAGCAATTAGGAAAGGAGATGCACCCTCCCTTAGCCTTTAATAGTTTGCAAATGATTTCATGGAGATAAAAAATCAAGGAGAGAGGATGGGGTTAGATTAGTTTGGGATGGATGTGGTGTTGTCAGCATGCATAGAATTTTAATAAAAAAATTGCAGACTGATGACACTAGTTGTGACTACTTGTAACACATCCAGGAACTAAGCGGAGTGGTTTTTTTCTCACAACAGAGCGGTAGTGCACCTCAAGTAGAAGTGACGACAGCCTCTGTGGTACCACATTGCATGGCGATTTAACGTACAATCGAGTCCTGCAGGGATTGCCTTCAGATCACCAGTTGCTATTCTCTTCTGGCTGGTATTGGAACTGGAGGCATTTTTCAACCCCTAAAAAGCAATTAATTACCGTCTGAGTCTGAATATTTAGATTTGTGTTATATTAGAAGACTTTCTAAGTCAGAATATGCTTATGGATGCTCTCCTTATACATCAGTACAGCATCTACTAGCGTTTCCAAAATAAATCCTTGTAGAAGTTCAGGTAATCTATAGCTGGACTGTACAAAAGACATTGGGAACTAAGTTGGAATTTATGTTTTTGTGCTCGTAATACTGGAATGATTTCTTTTGTGTGCTAAATTTATTTACACCTCCAACCCAAAGTACAGTTTTGCCCTTTTGGGTCTTTTGAGAGGACCGCTCACTAGAAATTATGAGGTAGCTAGAAATGGGATTTATGGTCCACATTCACTCGGTTGGCTAATACATTTTTTCAGACCTATTCAGTTTATGCAAGCTCTGTGTAATGTGCCATTCTATTCCCTGGCAGACAGACATAGAGAAATACTGTAATTTTAAGAGACTGTTTGAGGTGTCCTACATTTTTATGAGAGATATTTGTTTATATTATGTATGAAATGAGTAATATTCACTGTAATATGCTGCATATGATCTTAATTCTGCATTCTCTACACAGTCAAAATTTCCCATAGAGGACATTTTTGACTTATTGAGACTTGCAAGTGTAAGTCCCATGGATCTTAACAAATAACAATATACCTCAACTGAGAACAGCCAGAACTTCACAAAATCATTAGTCATCACTTTGCAGAATGCAGAAAAATGTCTCTTTTCCACTCAAAGCCTAATTATTGTATTGCAGAATTTTGAGACACTAATAAGGATGTATTGAACTTTTGCAAGCCTATTGCCAGTAGGCAATTTATTATTCAATAAATCCTCCACCCATGATCAGTTAGCTAATGGAAAGTGCTCCTGACTTGAAGTAACAGCATGTTCTTTCTCTATTAGCACAATGTTTGCATTAAAAAGATCAATCAGAATATTTATTAGCACAGTATCTACAGAAGAATATTCCAATTCACTCTGGATTGTTGGAAAATTATATATTTTACATCAGGCTTCAAAACAGTCCTTTGGACTTAGGCTGTGGGCTAGTTTTTCTCCTAGTTTTATCTTCAGGACAAGAATTTTTCTTTTTTTTTTTTTTTTTTCCCCCTGCATCTATTGTTAATGTATATTGAACTTCTTCCTCAACAGCAAAAATCAGAAGTGTTTCCTTTATGTATTCGTAGAATCACAGAATGCCTCTGGTTGGAAGGAACCTCCAAAGGTCATCTAGTCCAATACCCTGCAGTTAGCAGGGAGATTCAAAACTAGATTGGGTTCCTTAGAGCCTCATCAAGCCTGACCTTGAATGTCTCTAGGGATGGGGCCTCTGCCACCTCCCTGAGCAACCAGCTCCAGTGTTCCACTACCCTCAGAGTAAAGAACTTCTTCCTGATGTCCAGTCTAAACCTACCCTTCTCTAGTTTAAAACCATTTCTTCCAGAGATACATTGTTTTGCACAGTATATCTCTATAGCTTTTTTAAGCTGCTTCTCTGCCAGCTACTTGAGCTGCAGGGACAAATCTCACGTGGTATTTCTGCAAGCGTATTGCCAAGTCAGAGCTGGAGTCTGGGGCTGCTCTATAGAGATGTGTGTGACTCCTTTGTAAGATAAATGCACAAGGGTACCATGACGTTAAAATCAAGGCATTGTACCCGGAGAATTAGCATTCAGTTTCTATAGATGGATGAGTAGATAGATTTAGATTTTTTTTCCACTGAACTTGAGCTCACCAGTTCATTAACAGAAATACCATGGAGCTCTGATTAATTAAATGTTAAATCTTGTATTTCATTAGTCCTCATTTGCATTGGCAACCTTAGCCCACATAAAGTTGAGAGCACAAATGAAAAGACATATTTGTTGTCTGTTTCTTTTATTAGACATTACTACTTTTTGAATGAGTCTACTTACTGAGTTGTGTCTCATCTTGCAGCAGGTAGCCCAGAAACAAACTGGAGTCTAAAATTGTATTTGACTGTTAATAGATCGTTTATCTCTTAGCCTACAGCTAAGATTGTTTTGGTATGAGAAGTGTTGGAACTGCACTTGCCACTAAATTACTGTAGATGTTCTGTCTTGCAAAGAAGAATATGTATACTTATGATGCCTTTGTGAAAGTTGCCCTGAGTCTGCACACAGTATTGACAAATTATTTGTTGATCCGTATAAATGGTGATCTTTTAGACAAGGTCCTAGGTATTTCCTATATATCCCCTCCAGAGTGTGCAGGACTTAGAACATAGACTGCCTTGGGCAATCCAATGTCTTCATCATTTCTTTAGGTATGCTGCAGTCTGCCTCTGGGTGGATTTTGGAGAGCTAATCTCCTTTCTACTTCTGAGATATAATTGCTGACTCTAACTTCTGACTGAGACTATAATTCCACTGCTATGGAAGTATGGTGACTAGGGGTGACTAAGGACAGATACAGACAAGGAGATCCTCTGATACCAGTATGTGAATTTTTTCCAGACGAGAGAGATGTGCTCCCAGGTTGCCAAACACAAAGAGCAATGCATGTTATTTATTTACTCACTATTGATGATTTTAGAAGCTTAATATAACAGGTATCTAACATTTTGAGCTCTCCCCTATTTATAAATATTCGTTCTTAAGAGATCTCTTCATTCTAAATGGATTCTCAGGAATAAGACAAGGTAGAAAAGAAGTGCAATACTGACAGTTTAGTCCACGGCTTCATCATGAATAAACAAAAAATGTTTGAGACCTGATGTATTGCCAAATTGTCCTGGTTTCAGCTGGTACAGAGTTAATTGTCTTCCTTTTAGCTGGTACAGTGCTGTGGTTTTGATTTAGGGTGAGAATAATGTTGATAACACACTGATGTTTCAGTTGTTGCTAAGTAGCGCTTCTCCTAAATTAAGGATTTTTCCACTTTCTGTGCTCTGCCAGTGAGCAGGAGCACAAGAAGCTGTGAGGGAGCACAGCCAGGACAGCTGACCCAAACTAGCCAAAGGGATGTTCCATACTGTAGAATGTGATGCTCAGTATACAAACTGGAGGGAGTTGGATGGATGGGGGGCATGAATTGCTGCTCTGGCATCTGTCAGTGGGTGGTGAGCAACTGCATTGAATATCATCTGTCTTTCCTTAGGTTTTATTTCTTTCTCTTTTTGTTGTATTTCTTTTTATTATTGTTATGATTATTTTTATAGTTTGTTCTTATCTCAACCCATGAGTTTCACTTTTTTTTCCAGTTGTCCTCCCCATCCCACTGGGAGCGGAGTGAGCAAATGGCTGCATTGTACTTAGTTGCTGGCTGACGTCAAACCACAACACAGATCTAGAGGAAGTGTGGGAGTGTCCTCGGTTTGATTTGGGTCAATTATTACAAAGAGCTGCTGGCCCAGGCAGCTGGGAGGGGCCACAGCCAGGATAAACAACTGAACCAGCCAGTGGGATAGTCCAATGCACTACTGAGTCATGCTCCTATATAAGGGGAGGGCTGGGCCAGGGTAGGGGTTCCTGTTTTCAGCTTGCTTCAGTATGGTTAGAGCAGTGAAAGTTGGTATCTTGGGCACAGGTAGAGTCTTCCTGGCTTCTATTACTTGCTTTGTCATTTTGTTAGTACTATTATTAGTACTGCTGTTTTATTCTCTTTTTGTTTTATACTGGGATGTCAGGTTGTTTTTTTTTTTTCCTCCTGATTTGCCTTCCTGTTCCACTGGAGGGGGAAAGCCGTGGGTGAGTGGCTGCATGGTGTTTAGCTGCTAGCAGAGGTTAAAACAAGCCAGGGACTAGTTTTATAGGGTTTCTTAAGAAACCTGAACATACATCCTCTTGAAAATTTAGAGAGATACTAGACCTCATATAGGTCTTATAAGATATATATATATATCTTATATATATATATCAGTTGGTTTCTGTATATCCTACCAGGCACATGCTTTTAGGATACCATTTATCTGTTAGGCACTGCTGAGGGACTTAAGGGTTCAAGTACACTTTTGAAAGAAGAGTTACTCATCTCTGGATAATAATAGTATTTTATTTCATTAGGGTGTGCCAGGAATCCCCTATCATTTAATTTGCTAGACTTTTCAATATGTCATTAATACCAGTACTGGTAACAATGTGTCCAGATTACCTTAGAGGTGGGCATGAGGGAAAAAAAGATGAAAGTATGTCAGAGAAGGTAAAACTTTATTTGCATGGTGTTGCAACTCACTGCCTCACTTGTCTTCAAATGAGATCCCTGGATTTGCGCTTCTCTGAAGTCTTACTCAGCTGAGATGTGAAATCTTCCCTATTTTGAGTTAATTAAAGAGCTTCCATCAATGCACATTTGTTTGAAATTAAGCTTCCACACTGCATGCACAGGAAATAAAAAGTTGGCACACTTCAGCAGCAAAAAATTGTGCATGCATTTATGTGCATCTTTAGGGTCCCGAAACACCTTCAGAGACCAGCTCTTAGGTACGTGTGAAAATTGTCATCACTGAAATACAGTTCTCTCATGGGGTGATCATTGCAATGAGGTTTTGGTCTGCACATTGATAAAAGGTGCTTCTTTTTGGACCTGACTATTAATGCCAACTGCTGGAGACATAATTTGCATTAGTTGGCTACTAGCTAATTTTTCTGCAAGAACTTCCAAAAGCACATTGCTGCTCTCTAAGACTGCATGGATGATTTTCCTGCCAGCTATTTCTCAATTCTATTTGAATCCTTTCATGCTCTGCACTAGACCACCAGGACGATGTTTTCCCACTGCCCAACAGTGTGTATTCCTGTGAGAATATTGATTCACTCCAGCTTCATGAGTAAGCACAGTGACCTTACCAGTGTTTTATCCAGTGTCTTTGGTCAGGCAGGGATTCCCTTTACAAGATATGTGAAGCCATCTACCACGATGACGTTACCTTTTATGTTATCAGAGGATGAGATCTGTAGTACTGGTAAGAGACCTTTGCTTGGAAGCCATACCCTTTTTAATTCTCAGACTTAAATAGAGAGAAAGAGTGCAGTCACACAGATGGGATAGGACTGCTGTGTATCTGTAGTGATTGCACTGCTTTCTTTTCTGCCCTCCACTGTGTTGCTTTCTAGGGTACCTCTCCTGAATATATTGTGAGCATTATTTCTGTTCACTGGGGATATAAATTGCAAGCCTACAGCTAACTGTGATGACCCAGATTGTTTTTCTGTGCAAGTAAGCTTCCCATTCAGGATTATCTGAATGTAAATATGATGTGTCCTCTGATCAGAATAATGAAGACTTTAAAGCTTCATTTATCTGTCAAGTGTTAATGGAAACCCTACAACAGCTAGGCACTGCGGGCCTCTGGTTCTTAGGAATAGATAGAGATCTTTCATCATTTACATTTTAAAGTACTCTCTCAGAGACGTTATACTGCATCAAAAGACTTGCAATGAAGACTTGTAATTCTGCACAAAACCTTTGATTTTTTTTTTTTAAATCAAATTAGAAAACGAATCCATATTTCCCCCCCCCCCTCTAAACAGAAGTGAAGGGTGACAATTTATAGATAGCCTTGCAGATATCAAGCTGCTGGTCATGTTGATGAAGTGCTGGGAAGAGCATGACATTCCTATTGAATGTAGATTATTGGTTTGTAAAAATGTTGTAGTGCAGGTGAATGGTCTGATAGCTGAAAATGTTAACCTTTCCACTCTGTTTTCTGGGCCGGACATACACTATCCATGCATTATCTACTATGGCATGTACCTTCTCATCACCAGATGAAGATTAGGCTTTCATTTCTTCAGTATAGCTCATGATCAATGGGCTGTCCTCAACACTTAAAAATTTACTCATTACCAAAGGAAAAATAAACTTGAGAGGTGGAATGTGAATGAGTGAGCTTAGTTGTCCCCTCAGACCAGGGGAATAGGTTTTGGTGGCTATACAATGGCTGTAATGGAAGGTGAATGAGGCCCTTGGTTTGACTGCTTAAATGAAACTGTCCTTCACACAGTCACATGCTCAGAGTGATGAACTTGCTTTGGACTCCAGGAGCACAAACATTAAGGTGCTGACCTCTTCCAAAAAGTGTACCTGTGAGATCTGACATAGTTCTTCCTGTTCTTAACATAGAGATACCCAGACCACAGAGAGGGGATTATGCCTAGCACTAATTAGTTCCCTTGCTAGCCTTTTTGCTAGGACCTGTGAGCATCCTGCATGCTGTGGGGGCCTGAATTCTCCATTATGCTCAGAGATGGGAGCCTGATTCTGCTTTGCTTTGGTATTACCTGATTCTCTGGTATCTGGCCCTAGTGTTTACATCTGTGCTAGCAAATGGCTATAAAAAGTATAATTTAAAATAATTTATTATTTTACATAGATACAAGGTACGTTCTTTGGTAAATGATGCCAAGGGGTGAAATGCATGATTGAAACAGATCCACTTCTTGCTGGATTTGGACTGGTCACAGGGATAGAGCAATCTGTTGCTGTCATTGCCCTTGGTGTGTCCAGCATAGATAGAGGACGTTGCACTGAACACTGATACAAAACACAAACAGCTTTCAAAACCGAAATGGCTTTCATACCAGCTTTGTTCATGATCGTTACATTCATAAGCAATAAAAATAAGAAAATTAAATGAGTGGACTAGAGCAAGGGAGTGGAATATAATGCTTGAAAGATTGAATTATTTGAAAGTAAAATATGAACGATGAAGGCTTTATTTTCCTTTTCAAATCAAACTTCAAAGTATTTTCTGAGCCACTAAATTAGACAAGTGGATTTATGTTTTGTTTCTTGTGTTTTTTATGACCGGCACAGCTACATGGGCATTGAACCACTTTGGAGACGGACAGAAAAAAATGTACTAAATGACAAAAGCCTTTATTCTTGCCAACCTGCAGACAAATTAGCCAGAAAGAAAATAATTCTTGGAATGTAATGAAGAAAAGTTGCAGTGCTATTTAACCAGTAGGATGTGTTACCCCAAAAAGGGTAAACCTTTTAACAAAATGTATGAGCTTTTTTTTATCTTTTGACATTTTTTTTAATTTTGATATACTTAGTTGTTCTATGAATTCTCAGTAGTGCAGTACCCAACAGTACCTTTCAATTAAAACAGATGGCCATACTACTGTAGGTTTCTCTGCAACATAGCTTATAGTTGAGACTATTTTTGTAACACAGCATTTGTTTCATGTTGGGAAAAAAAAAAAAAAGCAAATGTCTTTCTAATGTGATGTCCCTGTGTGGGCCATTGAGACTAATCAAATCATATTAAAATCAAATTTCTTGTTTTCTTTTTTCCTTTCCCTTTCCCTGTACAGCAGTTAGCCATCGCATGGTGCTCATACATGGCATTGAAAATTTTATCTTGGAAAAAATCACTGTGACGTTTTGAGAATGATCTTTATTTTCCTCAGTGGGCTGGTCTTTCATTCTCTCTAACAATAAAATAGCACATTTATATGCACACAGCCTGCCTTGTGTTTATAGTATTTTTCTATGGTTTGCTAGGTTTTTTTTTCCTCTGAATGTCAATGGCCTTTAGTGTAACATCGATAAGACACAAATCAGGTCCAAATGCCCTTTTGAAAAAAAAAAAGAAAAGACTGGCTAACTGAATAAAAGAGGATTTTAAGTGCTTAAGACTGATAGGTGTTGGTGTTGTTAGTGGCTCAGTGTGTTTGGCAGAGACTGGGAGAAATTTCAGTCATTGTGAATTTCATGTGTCCTGTCAGTTTAGTTCCTCTTGTACTTCTGTTTTGCTTTTTGAGGAGTCATGATTTCATGCTGATCTGTGGCAGCAGCAAACTGTAACATGTTCAAGCAGACACTATTCCTTGAGAAGTCGATAGAGAGCAAAGTGCAACGCATTTGTCAGCACTTGCTCGAGCATTTGCCAACAGATTGTGGCTTCCTCAAGGTGGGAGGGCTTTTCCTCTTTTTGGAGGGTAGCATCACAGGCTGCTATATGTGATTGGTCCAGCTGTAGTTTTTAGTACTTAAGATGACAAATCTAGTAAAGTCACAAGTGTATCAAGCTCTGCTGAGTCTTGCTTCAGCAGTATAAAAGGCTATAGCATCCTGTGGACTGTGCGATCCATCCTCCAGTGGACAAGGGCCCTGGAGCAGAAATAACAGAGGGGAACATGTATCAGCTTCTCAGCCACTGCAAATCACAGTTCAAAGTATCTACTTCAACTGCCATTGCATTAATATACCAGGCTGTCAGCTGGAGCCTCTAAAGAACAGGTAGCTTTGCTACAGGAAGATTAACATCCAGGAGAAGTGGGAAAAGAGAGGGTTCAGCCAGCTGACAGTTGCATCCTAAATCTCTCATTGTTCGTCTCTTCCTGTGAGATTGGTAAAAGGCAGAGACTAGAATAAGCATGATGCTGAAATTTAGTTGCATAATTGATGTCCTATCAATTTCCTTTTTTTTTTTTTTTTTTTTTTTTCCCTTCCCCTTTCCTTCTCCCCCCCATTTTTAGCTTTTTGTTGTTTCTGCACAGGAAAGGCTGACTAACAGTTTTTGGGCTATTGTGACTTCTGTTTGTTTGGAAAGAAAATTTAATCCCACAAGAATCTTTTGTATTTTCCTCATGAATAGCTAGAGGAGTACCATCATCTTTAAAGCTGTAGAATACACTCACCAGGAATAACTGAAATGGTTATAATATCTATCCAGAACAATAATTCCCAGAAATTTGAAAGCTGTTTAATAATGTAACTTTAACAGACCTTTTACAATAGAAAATTTGTGTGTCCATCATGCTTAAAGATAGGGGAATTTAAAGGATAAAGCTGAATAAGGTGGCGATTGACATTTCTTTTCTCCACTATCTGCCAGTCCAAACATTATATCCAGCATATATGCATTACTAAGCAGCTTCTATTTTTAACAAAGCATCAGATGTTAATGATACAATACAGCTTTTCTTAAACATTTCATTAAATTTCTATCTTACCTGTATGGTATTACTAAATAAAAGTATGAGAATTTGAAGATCAGTTCTGGAAGTCTTGCGTGAGCATTCAGATTCACCAAATAATAGCCTGCTTGAGCAAAATGATACTGCAATGATGTTTTCATTGACAAATTCACCAAAGACAGAGTTTTGCGAGGTTTTGGTTTTTTTTTCATTTTGAAAATGCTGATCAGCATGCTGATCTTTGTTCATGCATATTGACATGATGACAAAATTTGTGAAAATGGTACTTCTGAAACACCGCGAAGCTTTGTGACTGCAAAGCTTCAGGGGCATATTTTCTGCCTTGAGTGAACTAAAAAAACCTCAATGAAAAAATCAGTGGGTCCTCGCATGTAATCATGGAAAGATTCCTCCACAGAAATATGTTCAGATGGTATTTTTCTAGGAGCCTAAAGGAATTAAGTGCCTTGTTTATATATCTGTGTAAAATTGCATTGTCAGTCAGTACTTTCATCCCACAGCTGTTAGAGAAGATAGCAAAGCTCCCCTTTGATGCATAGATGCCCTGTAACTTAAATCACAGTTTGGGGGATCACATATGTCAGTCAGGCACATCTGATCAAATTACTGAGCAGACTGGCTCCTTATGCATATTGCCTTTTTTAAAGTTATTAGGCAAACAAAAACTACGGCATCTCCTTTATAATCTCATTTTCAGGCTGAGAGCAAAAGGTGAAGGCTGTAAGAGAGAACTTGGATCTCAGAAGCCCTTGGATTTGGCACAGGATGCTTTTCGCTCTGATAATATTTTTAACAGAATACAAGTCAGTAATATCTTGTCTGTGCTGGATTAATAAGGCAGCCCTGCGTAGCCTTGCCAAAACAATCTCTTCTATGCAATTCTCGTTTCAGTCCCTTCTCTGTTTGTTCTGATGTTGCCAAGACAGAAATGCTGACAATGATGGGAAATGTAGAAAAGAGGAGGTGGAAAAGGAGATATGGGATTACAAAAAAACACCCACAACAAATAGTGATCTCAAGAAGCTGATATATTACAGAAAGATATTTAGTCCTGAATTTATTTAAGCCACCTTGTAAATCTCTGTTTAAAAGTGTTCTGTTCCCATTTACTTGAATGGGGAATGATGTTTTGCTGGCATTCCATCTCTTTGCTGTCCTGTTCCTCTGTTCTCCCACTACTCGTTTCCTTACCGATTGTCTGAAGGTCTCGCAAACTAGTAGGTATGGATTAGATCAGCACTGACAAGCATATGTAACTGGCCTTTTCATTTTTGCTTCTGAGTGCATGTGGATTAGCTGTCACTTTTTCTCGTGTTTATACTGCTGGCAGTGATGAAGATAGTAGGCTTACTCATTGAAAGCCTTCCCATTTAGGGAAGACTTTTTTTTTTTTTTTTTTTTTTTTTTTACACTCTAGTAACAATGCTGGTTTCTGCTAATAAAAAAGGCAAACAATTTTTTGCTAAGCTCTACAGAGTGGTTTTTTTTCACCTTTGTGCGGCTCTGGGAAGGAGGCTGGATGCTGGGGCTCCTACAAACTAGTGAACTTGCCTTTATTTACACAGTCAGCTTCTCAAGTTAAACGGGTCTTGTTGCACAACTACAGCTCAATATATGAGTTACAGACTCCAGTCCATTCTGTAAATATTTAGAAGGACACTCTGACTGCAGTATGCTAATTTGGCGTTTATCTCGCCCAACTTTCAGGGTCTAGTCTAAGCTGTTTAAGTTCTCTCCAAATTAGTATTTTTGCTTTCTGTTGGTTGCAGCCACACAATGCAGTATGATGTAATATGTATATATTTACAAGTAGGTGCTTATCTCAGTTTGTATCTATATATAAGCATTCCCATATTATTGGTGAATTTAAGAATAAAATTTTCCATATTAAATTATTGATCATTTTTAATGTGCAGATAACAAGATTTATTTTTGAAGGGGCTATTTTAGCTTGGGATTTTTCCATGCATCAGCAAACTGAAGCAGGTTAAACCTCTCCACTGAAATGAGAGATGAGGATGTATGAAATTTTTTAATCACCTGTCTGATTTTAAGTGCAAAAGCAGTCTTGGCATTTGTTTATATCATTAAAAAAAAAAAAGAGTACTGGAGGATTTACCTGGCTTACAGCAATAAACATATTTATTTCACAGAATCAGAGAATTCTTGAGGTTGGAAGGAACCTATTGGGATCATCCAATTCTCCTCTCCTGCTCAAGCAGGCTCAGCTAGAGCAGGTTGCCCAGGACCCTGTGAAGTTGGGTTTTAAATATCTCCACAGATTGAGACCCCACAATCTCTCTAGGCCATCGGTTACAGTGTTTTTAGAAATTCCCATTGCTATCAATTGTTAAACAATGCAGTACAACATAAGGTAAGAGTGAAGTTAAGATATAAGGGTTTCTTTCAAACTTAATAAATAATGTCTTCAAATGCATGCAAGATCACTTGATGGAAAGTAGACATAAAAACCTTCAAATCTGAACCTCACCTTGCTTCAAAAAAGGGATTATAAAGTATAATAGAAATACAGATCATGGTTTTTTGTGCATTGTTTGCATTTCCTGTGGTTTCAGAGCTGGGGTTTTGCTCCAGGCTGAGGTACATAATAGCTCTAAACATTCTTTTGAAGATAAAAAGTGGGGTTTAGAATGAGAAAGGCTTTTTTTTTTTTTTTTTTTTAACTTGTGTGAAGGTTTGGGTTCTTTTTGTTAGTATTTACAGTGGTTTTTCACATATATTCTTCTACCATGTGAATAAACAGTTTATATGAAAATTTTTATTGATGTGTGCAATATAAGAAATTATTTGATGGCACTTTTACATATTCTTCAATTCC
This sequence comes from Ceryle rudis, assembly GCA_033439905.1. Taxonomy (NCBI): domain Eukaryota; kingdom Metazoa; phylum Chordata; class Aves; order Coraciiformes; family Cerylidae; genus Ceryle; species Ceryle rudis. The sequence continues at coordinate 80,863 of JAAGNO010002145.1, forward strand.
TATAGATGTTTGGATGTCTGGGAACATTGTATGAATTTCTAACATTCCTTAGAGGTTGTAGGCCCATGAAGTGTATCCACAAATATTTTTTATAATAGATACATACACTGTTATGCTTATAACAAATAAGAAAACATAATTTAATTTAAAATAATTTGTCAATTTTAGCTTATTCTTTCTGTTGTGTGTGAACACATCAAGGTAGAAACTGATAACAAAAATATACATGGAATTTTGCAGGGTACCAGGTGTCTTTTGTGAGATGAGTAAAATAAACCCATACTAAACTATAAAAACATACTAGAAACACGCTAAAACCAAGGAATGAAGTATACATTTTGGCAGTAAATATTATAAATACAGATTTTAAAATATTTACTAAAATAAAATATTTTATGATGGTACTATGTCTATAAAACTGGATTGCAACAGTCAAGTAGGTTATGCAATATGAAGAAAGAATAAGCGCAAAATGTGAAGCATTGCTAAGATAAATAAAACCAGAAGTGTCTTAGAAACCAGGGATTTTTTTCTCTCTCTAGAAGGGACAAAGGTGAACAAGTATGTGTTTCAAAAGCAGGTATTTTATTTTTTCAGATTAGTTCTTTCAGGTTTCACAGGTGATCCACAGTGATGTGGACAGCTAGAGGGTAACCTGGGAGGGAATTCATGGCTGTACAGCAGCCATTCAGCAAGTAATCTCAGATCCAAGGGCACTGGTGCACCTATGCACTAGCTTGCAAGTGTACAAACTGATAATTTTCAGTGGAAGCAGGTAAAAACAGCCCATGCATGCAGCTAAACAGTGCTAGTTGAAGGCTTGATATAATGGTTTGGGCAGAATGAAATGTTAGAGAGAAACTACCCAGACTGTGGCCTCTGCTTGGCAGAAGAAATGTCAGCTGTAGGCTATAGAAGAAGTCTGTCTGGGAATCTGTGCATATGAGCCTGAAAAGAAGGAAGAAGGAGGAATTTTGGGCACAGGACTTGTTGTAACAAAACCTGATCAGAAGAAAACACCTCCTTAATTTCCTTATTTTCTTTCTGTTCCATTCAGAACTTGTTGCCTTGTAAATTATCACCCTTCCCCCCCCCCCCCCCCCCACACACCTTGTGTGTGTAAGCAGCATTACACTTAACCAAAATTCTTGAAATCTATTTCTTACTTTAGTGGAAACAAATCTGTTTCTTACTTTTCTAGTAAAACCAAACATTATAAAGACTGTGGGTTTTGTAATGTTCAATCCAATAAACCAATAATGTCAATAACAATAATTCTGTTCCCACTGCATATCTGAGAAAATCCCTTCTGTGGTCAGATCTGAATAGCCTAATTTGAAGGACATTAGAGTTTTATTGAATTAAATGAAACCAGCCCTTTCTTCTAGGAGTAAGTCTCTGAAGTAAGGAATATCAAGGTCTCTAAAATAGTTAACACCCAGGGCCTGCATTTCAAAAACTTTACTTTGGCTGAAAAAAGTTCTTTTATAAACAATATCTCTGGATTTAGATGAAAAGTATGCTGCTCAATGAGTGTAAATCAGCTAGTCTCTGGCCCAAAGGAATAAACCTAGAGGAACCAGTATTTATTTGTTTAACTCTAAGTAAGTGACTTAAAGTTATTTTTCTAATCTTGCTGAATAATTGGAGTATGAATCAATCAGTGGGGATTGTGCTCCACTTTGAAAAAAATACATAGATAATAACAGAGTGCATCGGAGGAAAGTATCTAGAATTCTGTGGTTGTTAAATAAGAGCTTTTAGCTCTGCAGATTGGAGTTGCTCAGGAAGGTAGGCTTTTTCCACCCTGTGGACCTTGACATGAAATGATGTGATAAGGTAAGATGGCAAAAGACGGCTTTTAAATCCTGCTAGGGTAACTGGTGGTAACTGGCCTATTTAGGCTTTTAGGTTGCTTGGGACAATGCAAGCAGGCTTGTTGGTTGTTTTTTTGTTCAGAAACAGAAGCAAAAATGGAGAAACACCCACCAACAGGTGTAGTGATCCAATAGGGTTACACTGAGGACAGTCTGAAAAGACAGTACATTTATACTGAGTAGAACTGGTGCCTTGAAAGGCAGGTAAGGAGGATTAATAGTCCAAGGACAGTGCTTGTAAATTAGGAGGAGTTCTGTTGTGTTCCCCTGGGGAATCCGAGGACTCAGGTTCACTAGTTTTGTTCCCATCAGACCATTGCAATTGGGAACCAAAAAAATACTTCTGTGTTTAAGAACAGTTCTGGGAATGCTTGATCAGTATTTACTTCCTCTTTTGCTTCTTTACATGGCTAAGTGGTTTTGTGCCATTTGTTACTCAGACCGTATTGTGCAGTGCTTATTACCTGAGAAGTTCGGGACTTAGAAAAACACTTTATTTGGTCTACGTGGGACTATCAGCCAAGGGATGTATTTTTCTTCAGAGCGAGATCTAATGTCTCAATTATAAACCAACCATGTCGAATTACACAGAGAAGAGACGGCCAATTTATGATTAACAAGTTAATCACAATTACATTTCCTTTTCCTGGAATGCAAACCAGATGGAAAAGACCATTCCCTCTCTTATGTGTGACAGTACAGCAAACACATCCCTTGTATTCTTGTCCATTCTTGGGTCTTTTAGGTACCCTTTAGCCTTCAACCATGATGTGCTATTGGCTGTAATCCCTTTGGGTAGAAAGCAATAGGAACATGTATTGTTCAAAATCAGAGGGAGTTGTGAAAGCTTCTCTCTAGCTACCCTGGTACAGAGTGGCACAGAACAAAGAGGATTCACTCCAACTTGCTCTGTTCAAAAGTACAGAGCATTAAAGCTTTCCAAAACCCAGAGGGTTTAGTGAGGAAAAAGTCTTAGAAGGCAAGTGTCAGCTCACAAATTCCTTCAGAGTCAACACACAAAATCATAGAATTATTGTTTGCAAAGGATCTCTAGGACCATTAAGTCCAACCTTCATCCCAACATCTCCCTAACCACTAGACTATAGCCTCAAGCACTACATCTACTTGTTCTTTAAACACCTCAAGGGATGGTGACTCTACCACCCCCCTGGGCAGCCTGTTCCATTGCCCAACCACTCTCTCAGTAAAGAATTTATTTCTAATATCCAATCTAATCCTCCCCCGATGCAACTTGAGGCCATTTCCTCTCAACCTTATAATTAGTAATCTGGGAGAAGAGACCAACAACAGCTTCACTACAACCTCCTTTCAGGTATTTGTAGAGAGCAATAAGGTCTCCTCTCAGTCTCCTCTTCTCTAGACTAAACAACCCCAGTTCCCTCAGCTGCTCTTTGTAAGACACATTTTCCAGACCTCTCACCAGCCTTGTTGCCCTTCTCTGAATCTGCTCTGGCACAGAGCCAAGAACTGTTTTCTTACCTTTGATGCTTTGTACACTGTGATAACGCCTCTCCCTCTTTTTCCCAGTATCTGACATGTTACTGAGACTTTAGCCTTGTAAGGGGATAATAATCTTGAGGTGGCTACTAGTACAGCAAATCTGTCATGGGGCTACATTTATTAGATGAATATGCCTTGCTTTGCCTGCTCAGTGAAAAGTAACTAGTCTTTTCTCCCTCTAAGATTTTTTTTGGTTGGGTAACACCTATTAATTCAGTCATGTTCTCATTCAACAACTGAACTTGGTACTCTGTTCCTTTTAGTAACGATCATTACTTTTCTACCACATGTTAAAGAAAATGTAATTTTAAGACCCTGTACCTTATTGGATCACCCTGAAAAAGAGACTCTTAAAATTAAAAGTCTTTGTATTTCCATCTCTAATATTGTTTATGGTGTTTGTATTTGTATTTACTTGACTGAAAGGATACTGCAGATAAATATATCTGCAAAATTTCTTCAAATTATTTTATACATTCTTCCAGCACATAATGCCCCATCTCTATTTAAAGATTAACTCCAGCAGCAGAGAACTAACTCACTTTCCCAGCTTCTCTTTTTCTCTGTGCCCTCCCCCCCACCGCAGCTCCTTTGCTTCTTTGAAATCCATTAATGAACTTTTGGAGCTGTTTCCTCAGAATCTCTGAGATCCCCTGCTAGCAATTCCAAACAAGGTAAGCCCAAGAAGAAGTCTTGAGCCAGTTCATCTTCTTTCAAAGTAAACTGCTGCAATAGTTCAGAGAATCTAACTTTTGTACTACTTGAGCTTCTCAAATAATTTACTCTTTGGGGGTTGGGGAAGACCATACAGTGAAAACCACTTTTGAAATTTCACAATTCCGAAGATTTTGAGAGGTAGAGTTACTCATCTAGAACAGTCATTCTGCCCACCTAAATGGTAATTTAAGGATGTGAAATGATTTCTCTCTAAAATTAAGCCAGTGGCAAGGATATGGATTCAGTTGTTCATATAATAAACTTGATCTGGCACAGAGGCCACACTCTACAATGGACACTGCTCTTCATGGTGCCTTTCAAAACAAAATCTTCTGTTGGTTTAGCTACTTTATCAGACTAAGAACTTCTTGTGGCTGGAGCAGTTCTCTGTTGAAAACCTTCACAGCAGACTTCTTTACTTATGTGACTTGGCTATTGATGCTCTCAGTGTGATAGCTTGATACATGGCATTTCTTATCAGTTGTTATTTTCTGAGATTGTATTTCTGTCTAAAGTCAGTATCAATTTTGAAGGGAGCAGTTTAGTTATGCACCAGAAGATAAACACTGAAAATCTTTGAAAGGCAGGTTCTTTGCTAAACTAGAATAATGCAGTGCTTTTCCATAACTCTTCACATGACACTTAAAACCTGTCTTCTGAGGGAGCCCAGCTGCAGTCTGTTCTTTAGCTAGTGTGATTACAGGCATTTTTGCTTACATTTTTCAGAAGGCGGTGTTATAGGCAATTTTATTTTCTACAAAATTAGAAAGTCAGATGTTATTGTTGTGAACCTGAAGTATTTCCCACAAATACATGTATACTATAATATATATAAATATATTTACTGACAAAGTCCAGAGAATTATTGTCTTTCTCCCAGGTAGAATTATTTTGTTCAAGTAGTGAGTATTCCAGACTTTCACCTATTTTTAGCATTACCATGTGAGATTTTCAAAACCAGAAACATGAATTAAGCCTCTGTGTCTCTCCCATTTTCACTGAATTGATATTTCCAGTGAATAGGCTACTGAGTCTCCTCTAGGTCTTTGAAAGTCTTCCACATGAATCTTTTCATTCTTTGTGCATCCATTTCCCAGGCACTACTGCTTTTCAAGCCTCTATAGAAAAACTCATGTGAACCTGGAGGAAATATGTGCTCTGTAGTCAACTCCTAATCGCCCTACTGGGCCCATCTCGTTAAATGTAATGTCTTATTATCCATCTATATCTCGGCCTTCGAACATAAAATGTGACCTTGGGCTGTGAACCTGCTACTAACTGTACAAGATCAGATTTCACTACGGCTTGCACAAGAGACCTTCAAGGGGAAACTAAGGTATATAAAGAAAGTGTTTTAATGATTGAGTAGGTGACCTCAGGATCAAAACAAATGACATGTACTATCTTACCATTTTGTGAAAAAAATAGCTGCATTTTATAACAGTTCTGACCATTAAAATCTTGATCTCATTTTTCCCGAAAATCAGTGAACAAAGAACCTAAGCTTTATATTTGTACATAAAAGCACTTGGACTCATGCACAATTAACCCAATCATCATTCTGCCCCTTCAGGATAAGTCAAGCCAGTGACTAAGTCCATAATTGCTATGATCTTGTCAATCATAGATCAGTGAAAATTATGAAGCATTTTTGGGTAGAAGAAAGGGTTCATCCTCAGGATAAATAGTACCCCCAAAAGCCTTTGTGAACATCAGAAGAAATCTTTTCTCCTTGGGTTTGGCCATATAAAATTCTCACTCTTTATAGTTGTACACATACCATACTTTCATTAAATGGTGTTCTAATTAAGATGTATTTGGCTTCTCTAGATGTTATATATGTAAAATAGTGATTTGGGAAAAAGTCCAACAATTTTTATCACATACCAACTAATCCCTCCTCCAAGTGACATACTAAAGATGATACTGTTCCTTTACACAAGTGACAAAGCTAACAGAGCTATAAAAATGCCACCATTGTAACTAAGATTTCTATTCAAGAACATAAATCTGAAATACTACTCTATGAAAAAATCATATGTTGATGATTTGGTAATCTGAGATAACACAAGTATTAAGAACAGTATTTATTTATATATATGCATACACACACATATAAACACAGAAGCTCTCAAAAGAAAATGTAGTCAAATATAAAATTGATGAGGAGACACAGGGCATTAGGGAAAACATCACAAACCTGACTTATTATGGTTGAAGAATAATGATTCAAGATACAGTGTGAAAACCTGAAATGTTTTCTTTTCCTCTTGAATCAATTAGCCAAAACATACTGTTAAACCACAAACATGCCACTCATTAAAATTAATGCTCCAGGAAGAAATATTTCCTTTGCCTTTCAACATAGCCTGTAATAACACCTGAGGACAAAGGGATGGTAGATGAAGGCTTACAGTAGATGATTCATTAATTCCTCCTCTTGTACTTCCAAAGGTGGAGACTCGTAGTCATACAGAAGTGACCTGTGTGAAGCTGGACTAAATTAATGGGATTTGGCCATGCATTTCCCAGGGAAATTCTTCTTCCTCTGTGGTGGCTAGGTCAGGCACTTGCAGAATTCCTCAACACTTTAACACTGTTATCCTCATGGATGACACAATGCAAGTGCTTCTGTTTTTTGCTGTGCCTCTTCGATCTTTCTTCATTCAGTTACCTGTAAGGGTAAAAACTGTCAAAAGTCATGTATTGTAGAGAGAACTGTTAGTGAAAATGTGTTAGTGAAGGGGTGGTGGGAAGGGTCTGCTTGAAAGGTAAGTGAAGCATTCTCTACAGTGGATGCTTTCCAGCAGGTTTCTTGAAGTCAGCAAAGTAGGGAATGTTCCCAAAATAGCATCTAGAGCTTAACAGATATAATTGGTCCAATTCAGAAGTGACATAAATGGGAGCAGACAGAGGGAGTAAGCAACACTCTTTTTGTGTTCGTGCTAGAGAGTCTAAGGTGGTATCACTTGTGTAGCAAAGCAATTGGAGAACAGAGCTCAAACAGGAAAGCTGACTTGTGAGAAGAAAAATACAGAACATAGTGCAGGACTCTTACTGGTTTTGAAATACAGGCAGATGGGAAAGAAAATATGCACTATGTAGGCCAGAGGCTGAGCCTTGCAATGTTTGGCGGTTCAATGAGTATCTCCATAGGTTCTTCCAACTTCAGCTTTCTGTAAGCAGTGATGTTATTCAGTGACACTGTCTTTTGGAACGAGTTTGGTTCATTGACTACCACATGAAGAAGCCTGGCACAAGGACATGAAAATGTGTCTACCTATATGGAAAAGATGTGCTACCTATATGGAAGTGCTTGTGATGCCAATCAGTGCTGCAGATAATTGCAACCTACTTACTGAAATAGCCTTCCACTTTTACTAAGGAAGAAAGCCATCTTTGCCCTACTATTCTCTGGTGCTGGGATCTACAGCTGTTTCCAAATTTATTTATGGACACCACAGGTCACAAGTTGTACCCCCTGTTATGTTAGGAACTTATAAATTATCTAGATGTAAAATGAAAAAAAAAACCCCAAAACCAGAATTCTTCAAAGATAGAAAATATATTCACTCAATTATTAGTTTAATTAATGTCACACAATTCTGTCTGGAAGATTGAAAATTAAAGTACAAAGAATGAAAGCAAGTATTTTAGGTGAGCATGCAAGCTTTGAAAAGTATGTCTTCTGTAAATGGGAGACTTAACAAGAGGAAGTAGGTAAATCATGGGTTCAAGGGAAGTTCTGCAATTCTTTTTTCTCAATGTATTGTTTACTTTCCCAGGTAGTCTTCTGTATGCCAATGGAAACATTCCCATTGGTAAATGTAAAGCGAATTATTCATATTTTAAGTCCTTAAAGCCTAAAGTATTTCTTATAAAAGAACTGATTGAAGAAGTGTTATGCACAAAGCATTCATTACCATGCTTCAAAAATGCATGGAGGATCTTTCATTTGGTGCAGTATTGCTTCTGACAGCATAAATTAAATCTATCTACAGTGGATGCTGCCTGTTACTGGATGGAGACATTTATTAGGTCTAGTATGTGCTGCTCCAACAGACAAGGAAAAAGATAAACAATCGATTGCAATCAAAAGACAAAACAAAAAACATTACAATAATATTGCTTATTTGCATAGTCATCAGTATTCCAAGGAGGATATAAAAAAAAAAAAAATCACTTTTGCTGCATATATAGCTGTAGAAGTGTCTATGCACTTTGAAATTAATATAAAGGCCTATGTATTTAATTAGTAACACATCTCACACCAAAACTGTCCAACTGCATTTCTCCCAACATATTTCTAGCATCAGAAGTCACATTCCTAAACAGAATCATGTGTTAATTACTTTATGAATAACATTTATGGAATAGATTGTGAAAAACATTTACAATACAGTTACTTATAAATCACTTCTGGCATTTAGATCAAAAGAGCACTGCAGGCTGTCCTTGATTCATCCTGCCTTGCATATCAGAGGTATGGGCTGGTCTGAGCTGTGTGTTTAATAGAATTCCAAATTGGTGTTTCTGCTTGTTTACAGCTATAGTATACTGTGTGGCAAAATCTAGTTCTTTCTCCTGCGTCTATGAAGAGTCTCAGAGAAGCAGCAGCCAGAGAAGCACTTCTCCTCTTGCAGTTGCATTTCAGAAATGGTGGTAGGGTAATTGATGAGCTCTCCAGGAGCTGTTCAGCAAGCACATACTTGTGCCAAAATACGAGGCAGAGAGCTTTGTTGCCCTTTATATATGAGGACTTAAAGACAGTACATGAAGTACTGAGTTTCAAACAAGAAAATAAAATGATAGCACTAGATCTTAGAGAGGTGGACTTCCAGACTATGCTTTTTTTAGCTGTCCTTGACATGGTGAATGAATTTAAGCAAGGGGCCTGGGGGGACAGATAACAGACACTATTAGACTGCACAGTGACTGATGGACTCTTTCGTACTGTATATGAAAGTCATCCAGAGTCTGGCAAAAAAAGAAAGAGGATTCTGATTTCAAGCTTGATGTTGAGTGGGCAACCAGACTGACTTACTTTGTGGGTAAAAATTACAATTTGATTTCAGATGAAGGTTTGGATGGGGCTTCTATATGAAATTCTGACTCTCTAAGAAAGATAAGAGTTTCTTTCCCCAATATATGTGACTGGCACTAACAGTCCAAGGCAAAGACTTCATGTCAGTTTTTCCTCTCTAGAACTCTTCAGAAATTATAATTTCCATTTCACCAGAAATTGTGATTCCAATATTTTCCTTTCCGAAATAGAATACACCACCAACTGTCAAATAGTCACTTTGTCTCTGAAACAAAGCTGATGGAGAAAGTAGTGTACAGAGATATTAATATGAATAAATACTTCATCTTTTTCTGTTCACGACTAGCTCTGATTTCAGTAAGTGTGTGTTCTTGTACGTTACTGTGCAATGGAAGTGCTCTGAGGAGCTGAGCTCTTACTACATGTAGTCATTAGGAGTAAAAAAAGCTAAGCCTGGAAATCTGAACCTATCCTGTCTCAGTCTTATACAGATAGGTTTTTCCCCTATCTACTCCCAATTACTTCAGTGATAGTAGCACTGAGACTTTAAATTCCTTAAAATTTTAAAATTAATCAGCAGTCCAACAGCAATACTCCTCTTCCTGTTCCCAAAATGGACTAATACATTGATTTTAAATCCATAGTTTGAAGAGTCAATCACAGATTGTTTTTTTGAGACAGGAGTTACAAATAAAACAGTAGGAGAATGCTTTAAATGAATTGTTTATATTGTCTGCCAGCAATTGCTTGTTTTTGTAATTCAGCATTACTGATTTTGATAGATTAGAATTGAATATTGTAAAATGGCTTGACATCTATTCTATGGGTGCAAGGAATGCTGACGTGAAATCCCCTCTTAATGAGGGGCAGTTGATATATGGGCCAGCACTCTTATAGTTTTGTTAAAATAAAAGTGTTATTCTGCATTTACAAGCAGGAAATAAAATCCAGATTGAAATAATATTTTTAAATGGCACGAAATCCCAACACTTTTCATGTCACCAGTGAAAATCCCACACATTCTTAAAGCGTTAAAGTTACAGTATTATCTTGTATGCAGAATCAGGAACACTATTTACTCAAGCAAAACTACTTTCTGTGTTACTGCCACTGGAAAATGAGTATTATTCTCTGTATTGTTTTTGTTATAATTTAATTGCTGTTACTAATAGAAACACTGACTTTACCATATCCTTTCAAACATGTCAGTAGGGGCCCAGTCTTGACATCTTGTCTTGACATCTTTCCATTTTGAAACCTCAGTGAGATTTTAGCTCAGTAATGATTTACATGCAGTTTGAGGCAGTTTCAGGATGCTCACATTTTTTGTGTTCAGATTTTAGAAGCATAATATTCTGTTAAATTATGATTATTGACTTTTGAAATACAGATTATAAGTGTTGTTCCTTTTTTCCCATTTTGGAATGGAATATTTACGGCCAAACTCTGCTCCTTCTTATTTGATCCCTCTCATTAACTTTAGTGGACAGCAACAAATAGGGTTTGGCCAGTGGACACACAATGCTGAAAAACAGACAGTTCTACCTTTATCATGTTTCATGTTTTTGCATCAATGTCTGCAGGGCAGTTAGTTGTTTTCAGTCACTTTTTGTGATCCACCATTGCTTTTAGCTTCATAAAGAACTTTTTTTTTGTTTCTTTTAAAGACTAATTCGTCTCTCTCAGTGCTGGCACTGGCTCTTGCTTTAACTAATTTTAGGACAGAGGAAGGTGATACAAGCAGTAACCTTTTCAGAAGCAGGTGTCTTTGTTTGGTGTGTTGCTTGTTTCTCTGCCTGTGGAAAAGTAAATCTACTTACAAAAGTAAGTTTACTTCCTTCTTCTGTGGAAGACAAAACCCTCTCTTTCTCCTCCTCATTAATATAAAAGAGAATCTCTTAGTCAAGTGTGAGGTACTTGGGACATACTAAATTATGTTTTTATTAAAATTAGTCAACAAAACTATTTTCTATCAATTGGGTTGTATTAAAACATATTTTTTATTTCTGAAAGGCAAGTGCAATGAATGCCTAATCTAGAATTAAAATTATTATAAGTATTATTGACAAAGTGTTAACAGACAAAGAAGAGAGCATGTTAGTCAACTTGTGAACAGAACCTGCAAGTATGAAGGTGGGGCCTGGTGGTCCCTGGCGAGCAGGAGCTCATCAACTTTAGCTGTTAACACTGATGAGGATCACCTCTTCTCTTGGAAGAAGAGCTCAGAATTCCTGAAAAATGGGGTCATAATCATCTATGTAAATCATCTTCATAGGTATTCTTCTGCCCAAGAAGGGAACCCAAAGGCTGTGTTTAGCCTACCACTGTTCTGCTGGGACTTCCCACATTCTGAAACCAGAGGGTAGCCTGTATCCTTCTCTTCTATCTGTCCTTGTAAGCAGAAAGGAAGGAAAGGAACATTTTTCTGGTGTTTCTCTCCCTCAGTTCTAGGAGGAGGAAATAAGCTTAGCCCATGGAAGAAGAGTAGAACTGAATTTGTGGCAAAAGTCAGACACTGGCTTAGAGAGCATGATGTGATGTGATTTGGGGTGAGAAAAAGAAGGGGTTTGCACTCCAGGACATTGTGTTATCTGTTAACTGGACCAGTAACCAAAGATGTATTTGTAACTGGAATATAGGAATACTGTGTGGTCTGAAAACACAGTAAAGGCTGTCAGGCAGGAAAATATGATCAGAAAAATTTACTGAGGTATGAGGCAGTAGCCTGCATCCAGTCATGACTTTTAATAGCTGTGAGCAGGTTAGCCTGTTGTCTCACTTCAACCTAAGACTTCAGAGAAGGGAAGTGCTAATGGTTTCTGGCCTGGGAGATCTGGGGAACTAAGCAATTTTCTCTTCCAGGTTTGGAGAAATGTTGTATTCCTGGTCAGTGTGCATCACTGTATTTCATACATTTATTTCTTGCTGTGCACCAAGACTGGACTAAATTGTGCTAGAAACTGCAGAGAACTAGCTCAGGAACCAGGGAAGCAGAGAGTGCTCCCACTCAGGCTATTTACTTCATCTATTCCTCTGGTTTATGGATGTAGTAGGGGATTGACCTTATCATGTTTGAAAACCTGAAATCCCACATGAAATGCCAGGACACTCAGTTATAAACAGGCCAGTTTGAAGTTGAGATTTAGATACTGTAGGTTTCTGTGCATGTGCACATAGGACCTGTCCTGAAAGGAGATTAGTTCCTTCAGTTACACTGGATAGAAGACCAGACCTAATGTATGTGTTGCAGCTTTTAATTTACACTCATTAGAATTTTATCAACTCGATACTGCAATTGTGAATGCAGAAATCTTTCAAAATTCACAATATAGTGTCCTAGGTTATTTGCTGAAATAAAAAACCTGGAAACCTGTCACATTAACCATGCATGCATTTTTATATGCTTTCATTTCAGGTCTGATAAACTGATTTGTGTATGATCTGAATGCACCCATTGTTTTAGAGTAATCAAGTCTGATTATAATTTCCGCTTTTTAGTCTCCTTAAAAACAACCCTAAACCCAAACAAAAATAACTGTTTTCCCATCTTCTGGGGTAACATGCAAATGAACTGCTGACTCATAAGTTATTGTGTTTTAAACAGATTGCCAGCCAGGGAGAAAATGATGAGAGACTGTAACATTCTGTAGCTTTCGAATTTTGCGGATGCCACTTGCTAATATGTATGTGAGGTTAATGTCAGTGAAGAAGTCAGTATTTTATCCTCTAGGCCTTCCATTTTAAAAAATAACTTGTGATTAATTGCTGCGTGCTTCCATTACTGCCGTGTAGATGGATTTTAAAAGCCTTTTGACAAAAAGATGCACCTTGGGGTATTTTAAATGCAGTAGCTGTAGAGCACTCTGTGGTTTTATTTTGTATTTTTTATATTCATAGTGATTGAGAACTCAACTGCAGTTAGGGTCACAGGATAATAATATCAGTTCTGTTCTTCTCTAAAGTTTGATTTTCTGTTTGTGTTTAAGAAGCTGACAACCATATCTGAAACACATTGATTATCTGTTTATAATAACTCATCGTCTCAATGGAATGGATAAACAAACCTTTTCCACTTTGTCAAATGTATTCCAAATTGCAACAAAATGGGGCCAAGGATATTTGAAATTCAATTATAATAAAGATAATCTGGTTTATTTATTCTGAAAAATAAGTATTTAAAGAGTAATTTGTGATCCATTTAAATGGATTCTGATTTTAGATGAAATGAATTACTCTCTTCACTGGTCTTAAGAGTGTATTTATCTAAGGGTTGCCTCAGTTTTATTTGCTTTTTCTCATAAATGAGAGGAACATTTTAAAACAGTGTGTGCATTCAGTTAACACTATTTAATCTACTAAATCTAAGGGTTTTTCTCCTCTTTTTTTTTTAACTCTTTTAAAATCCATTGCCCAACACCAATCTTTCACAGTCATCCACATAACTTGACATTTTCTACTTCCTCATTAAATATCACCAGAATAACATTGTTATTCAAGTGGGTAGGGTTTGATGGCTTGATCCAGTTCCTTGGCCTTCTAATCTTCCCAAACATACCGAAAAACAGAAATATATCCTTTCTGTGGTGAAACCAAGGCAACCCAGAGAATGTCTCTGCTGAAGAACACAATTGACTGTCACAAATGAAAACAAATTGATAAATTACAGTTTGCAAATCACAGCAAAACGAAATTCATGTAGTGGCTTGGAATAAAGCAAATTTCAGCACTTTTGGACAATTGCTTATCACCATCTGCAAAAGAAAATTCTGTCTCTTTGTCATTGAATGTACAGAGATTTTTATATAAACAGAATTGAATGCTTTCAAGAACCTGCATTTGATCACAAAAGAATGAAAAGATACTTCACAATGGATATGATAGATGAGATATTTATATATGAACAGACCCACTAATTTACTTGTGATTTTTGAAGAACTTTCAAAAAGCAAAGTAGAAAGAAATTTAATACTCTGCTGTTTATTTTGGGAAGCAAGTGTTGAGCCATGTGCTGTAAGTGACTCAAATCTGGATGTTTGAATTTCTTATCAATATTTTGACAGAATGGATGAAATACACAGCCTTAAAATGAGTTAAAACGGTGTGCCAGGATGCCTCTGAATATAGCTCAAAGATGTATATCATCCTAGGATACTGCCATTTGGTTTTGGTACTTGATTATAGCAAAAAGCAACAGTGACAAAATCTAGATCTATCAGAAAAAGATTTTATTTGAAGAAGTAAGAATCTTAGTGCTCAGTCCTTTAATGATACTATTGTGTAAAAAACCTAGATAAATTTTGGCATCAGTATGTCTAACCTACATTAGTCCATATAAACTCTTGGAATAGGTATTTATGACTGAAATGAAACCAGTTGGCATTCTTAAATGGATCCCAATGGGTATATATGTTATAGTTAATCCTGTCCTGTACCCCTCTCGGTGTGGCTGGCCATCTTAGCTACCTCTGAGTTTGTGTGACAGGGAAAATGAGCTGACCAGAGCTCTGCTGTGATGGGGCATTATTGCAGCATCATGCTCTGAGAATGTTATCAAGAAAATGCATGTGAGCTCATCTTTCACTTTTAAATGAGTCAAGTTTCCCTTGGAATCTTTCGGTAGAAGAAAAAAAGAAATACCAAAGGCTACTGATAAAATCTACACTTTTTTTTTTTTTTTTTTTTTTTTTTTTTTAGGAATCTTTGCAACCTCCCTTCGGGCAAAAAGATGTAAATTTTGAATTTTAAGAAACAAATCTTGCGCACCACAAGTGGTGAACAGGCGCTTACAGTT